>VJMY01000243.1:0-100483 GCA_009869795.1 Neelides sp. FZ-2019
ACATATTATCTTTTAACTATTTTAGTTATTTCTGCTTTTATCATTCTTATTTTAATTTCTAATTTTAAATGTCAATTAAATCATTTGGGACTTAGCGTCGCAAATTCGAACAATGAGTTCAATGGGCATATTTATGGGGTAAGATAAACATCAATGCTTTTATACAATTTTGTTAATGAGAGACATTTAAAAAAAATTCTTATAAACCTTATAATATAGTTAATAAGGGGGAATAAAGATTCCAATATGATTTTCTCTCCATTGAGCATTAGCACCATAATGGGAATGACTCTTGCTAGTTCCAAAGGAAATACAGAAGATTAAATCAGAAACGGGATGAGTTATAAATTACCTAACTGAAATTTTTGAAGAATACAAAATCTTGTTTGAATCATTAGTAAATTATTATTAATTTATGCATAATTTATTATTAATAATAATCTTGAACGTTGACTATTTTCTCAAATTAATAAAGAAGATAATATTGATAAGAATAAAATAATATTAGAAAACACATATGATCAATTTATACAAAAATTATTTTGAAATTTACAAAAAAATTACAGGAACTTCAGCTGAAAGGAACATTTTAGAATTTGGAAATAAAATGTATGTTCAGAATTTACAGAACAGAAGGATTTGAGCTTCAATAAGGCTTAAACATACGCTGAATTCCTATTTTAACTCGTCTGCTCAGGTTCAAGACTTTTCAAAAGCTGAAGAAGCTGCAAAAAATATAAACAGTTGGGTTGAAGGAAAAACAAGGAAAAAATTAGCGAAATCATTAAAGCAAGTTTGTGCAAAATTCTTATTTTAAGTCTTATAATTAATTTAATTAATTCTTAAATATTAATTTTATTTCATATCAAGATGATCTATTAGAAATAAAAGTACTAAACTTTTTGAAGGTGACATAAATCCTAACAGTTCTCGTCCTGATTAATACAATATATCTCAAAGCTGCATGGGACGTTCAATTCAATCGTAATAAGACCAAGCCCATGCCATTTATGGTCTCAAAAGATCAAGAGATTAATGTGCCAACAATGAGCTTACATGAGAAGAGAATGCAATTTTCTCAAATTTCAGCCCCTGGGGCAACTGTTTGTGACCTTCCTTATAAAGTGCGAAATTTAATCTGTTTATGCAAATTAATAAATTAGATCTCTATGTTCTGGTAGAATAAAGGGAATAACAAATTGGCGATGTTTATCATGCTCCCGAAATTAGGAACAACCCTTACAAGTCTCCAAGAAAAATTGAAGAGCTTCGATTTCCATTCAATTAAACTACAGCAGAGACATGTTACAATTGCATTGCCAAAATTCAAGATTACAACAAAGCATGATTTGATTAAACCACTTAGACACTTTCATTTATAAGGTTTATAATTATATTTATTATTTATAAGAGATGATATATTTTTTAATATTTATATAGCTTAAAATGGGCTCAATGTTTTCTGCTCATCAAGCCTACTTAAGCGGAATTGCTATCGATAGTGAAAAGACAAATCCGAGAAAACTTTGTTTCAAATTTCATTCAGAAAGCTTTTATTGATGTGAATGAAGATGGGACTGCTGCTTCAAGTAAAATAAATAGACAGATTACAATTCAGTTATAATTATACATAAATATAAGAGATTATTGATTAACTTGAGAGTTCAAACCTAAAATATATGAGTAGATATTATGTATAATTTAAATATTGATCAATTATCTTTCATTTTATTAATATTTTCTTTCTAAAATTGAAATTATATTGTCTCAAATATCAATGAGAGCAATGGTGCAGGCTGAAAATCTCATTGTTGACCGTCCTTTCTTTTTTTACATCATGGATATGGAAGAAAAACAATTATTTTTGCCGGATCTGTCGTAAACCCATTGAAGTAGAAAACTTAAATCAATGACATTATTACACAGAAAGTTAAGAGAATTTTAATCAAAAATAAACGAGTGTTTACTTATAAGGCATTTGATCTCTTATCATTTAAAAATTATTTTATTTAATTATTATCAATAAATCATTAATTTGTCCTACAATTTGGAGGTCTAAATAGCATTCCTTGTCCCATTATTCATTGTATACAAAAATAAGCTACTTGACATTCTTATCTTGACATACTTACTCGAATTTACTTAAACATTACATACCTATACAACATTGTATATACATATTAGTTTTAGTGTAATCTACTTATAATGCTTTTATAATTAACTTGCTTTTCCATTCATGCAGTATGACGCATGAGAGTTAATTAGCTTTATTAATTACAAGCTGTTTTGATAAATTAATATGGTTCAATGCTCTCGTAACTGATATATTTAGATTCCGACTTCCGAGATTAAACCGGATTCAAAATCCAAGTTACTTTTACAAAGTGTCGAGTAATCCGGACCAAAGATGATTTAACCTTAAACCGAAATATTATGTAAAATTCTTTACACGAATGAAGTATAACATTATAGAATTCTAAATGAGTAATTTTTGAAGGGTTTATATGAAGGGATGAATGACAGGCCCATGCACTGGTGATTGACATTTAGCAATTGTTGTACAAACACAAATAATTCAAAAAGATAATTGAAAGTTGTCCGGTGGACTATAGATTAATTTTAGCCTCAAAAGGACCTCAGAAAATAGCGCTGCTCAACGAAGCAACAGGGATTAAGAACTCAAAAGGAGAATCCCCAGAATTGACAAATCTTCCCTTTTTCCTTATAACTTTTCCATACCAATGACCGCCAGAGTCATTCGAGAAGATTCTTCAACCAAAAACTTCCGAGGATGAATCACATATAAATATGAGGGAAAGGCAATCATTTGAGCAGTTGAAAATATTTAAAGACATTTGCATGAGAACTTTGTGAGAGGAATAGAGTGCAGCAGCGAGACTCGGCGGAGTTTCAAACAGATTACGAGAAGTCCTGGGCGAACACTCAAGGGGAACTTGCAAAACAGGTCTGGTCAGTTCATGCATATTCTCAGGAAAACTTGCAATTTTGAGCAAAAAACAAAAGCTTGTACACACACACTCTGATTTTTCCCTCGACTCTTAGCCATAGAATCTTATAATCTCATGTTCGTATATTTACATACATAAACTTCCATCACACAAACACATCAGAGATCCTTCATTTTACGTCGTCTTCCCCCATTGTTCCCCCCCAACTTCACTCGCTTGGCTGATTTATAATTATTAAACTTTGTTCTAATAGTGATCAATTGAAACTTTGACTCTCCTGTCAACTCACATCCAAAATGGGGAGAGGTGAGTCAAACCTTTGACTTAACTTATAATATTAAAATTAATGTTTTAATCTTTCAAATTGAGATCCAAGAGTAAGAATTCATTCCATTAATGAAGAAAATTGGTTATAGTTTTCAAGGTTCTTCTCATTTCCTTGATTGGAACTTCAGCCATCATGGCCCAAACACTATTCAATATCCCAGATGTAAAGAACTTGAACAGGATCGCTGACAAGAACAATCAATTTGCAATGGAAATGATTAATGTACGCGAAAGCCTCTCTATATTTATATTCATATTATATTCATACATTCTATATTCGTACATTTATGGAAATATGCAAACAGGAATATAATTGAAAGTCAACTCAATCGAGCCCATTTCCTCCTTTTTTGTGTTGTAGATGCTTGGGAAAGGGAATTCGGAAAATATTATTTTTTCTCCCTTCAGCATTGGATCAGTGATGGCTATGGTTCAAGCTGGAGCCGAAGGTGAGACGAAAAAAGAAATCAGCTTGGGAATGGGATTCCCCGATAATAATACCGAATTGTTTTTGGGCCACTACGAACTCAACAAATTGATCCAAGTATTACTTCTATAATATTATTATACCTACTACTAAATACCTTAATAATTAAAAATGCGCACATGAAATGGGAATTGCTGCAATGCTTGGGATTATTAATTATTTTTGGATGTAATAGATAATTTTTAAAACGTATTTTTTTCACAACCAAAGATTTCAGAAACTTTTTATTACTATTTTAATTATAATTTAATTTAATACAGATTATGAAATTTAAAATACATTATGCAATTCAATACAAATTAGTAATATTAGTTATGTAATTTCAAAGGCGAAAACGGGAAATGGATCACTCGAGGCAGCCAACAGGATTTTCGCTAGCAATAACATCCAACTTAAAGATAACTTTGTTAATACGCTCAAACATTATTTTAAATCCCGAGCTATGAATTTGGATTTCACCAAACCGAAAAAGGCCGCAGAGGAAATCAACTCTTGGGTTTATGCTCGAACGAAGAAGATTCAGAATCTAATTGATCCTGGTAAATGACATTATACAGAACTTTAAGGATGATGAGAGACTCATCTTCCGGAATATTCTGATCCAATAAATAGTCAAAATACGTGATTATTTGAATATTACAATTAACGAATGTTTCATCGTTATATAATGAGTATAATGTAAACACAGGGACTTTGAATAATAATACGAAGCTCGTGTTGGTGAACGCCTTGTACTTCAAAGCAGGATGGTTAAATAAGTTTTATGCTCGTGCAACCAAACAGAAGCCATTCTACACAACTGATGGAAAAACCTCGAATTTAGTCGACATGATGAACACTGAGGAGTTCTTTCAAGTGGCAGACATTGACTTCCTAAATGCTAAAGCCATTGTGCTCCCTTACGAGGTACCAATTAAAATTAATTACCATTTTTCCTACTTTTTAATTACCCAAATAAAAAACTTGAAACTTTTAATATTAGGAGATTTGCTCTAGTTCGAACTATTTACCTTTGTAATGTTTTTCTATATTTTAAAATAAATTTAAATTGCAATCGAAATTCTGGATATTAAAAATCTAAAAACTTTTATAATCTTTAAATTATAAAAAGATAATGTGTATAATACAGTGTATGGCTTGACATGATATATAATTTATACCTTTATCGAAATTTTAGCCCTTTAATTTTTGAAAGGATGAGAAATCATTGAAAAGTTGATTCAATCATGGAATTGAGTCGAATTTATGTTTTCATTCCAACATTATCATATTTATGTAAAAGCAGAAATTTGAAAATGAACAAATAACCCATCAGTTCAAGTTTATTTGAAATATTGAAAAAGTTTATGTATGAACGAGGAAAAAAGTTTTATTTTTTGCAAATGTTTCCTAACAGGGGAAAATGCTCGAGATGGTCATACTTCTTCCGAATGAGCGAACGGGGCTTAAGAGACTCGAAGAGTCCCTCCGAAGATACAAGTTTTCGCAGATCACAGAAAAACTGTCCAACTCCCTCAAGGCCAAAAATATAATTCTCAATATGCCAAAATTCACGATGGACTCAACGATCGATTTGATTGAGCCTATGAAAAAAGTAAAGAACCCCAAAATAAACAACTCTGTGCATTTCTCTTTCTCTTCTCTCGGCTTTCCTTTCTCTCAGCTTCGTGCGACTTGTAATGATTTTTACTTGAAAGTGTTTCAAAGCCGCCTTCTATCTAATATAAGTACTTCAACAACTGAATCTTCTCAAAAGTGATTTAGAGAGTTTTTCCTGAGAAAAGAAAATTTTCTCTCATCTAAAACGCTGAGAATTTTTTTCTTCTTCGCATTTGTTCTCTCTCTCTTTTTCGGCTATAATGCGTATCTTAAACATACAAATATACCTTTTTGTAGGATTATACGCCCTTAGACGACAACGACATGCTATGAGTAATTCCATGTATTTTCCTGGGTTTAAAACATTATTTTACTCCTTTCAGTTAAAGATAACCAAAGTGTTCGACGAGAATTTGGCGGATTTATCGGGTATTTCCGAATCTACGGATCAAATCTACGTTTCGAAATTGGTTCAAAAGGCGTTTTTAGGTGTTGAAGAGAACGGAAGCGAAGGTGGAGCAGCTTCTTACGGTGAGTCTCTTCCTTTGTACTATAAATTCACTCCCATTCTCATAGATCTTAGTTGGAGGAGACACGTGAAAAGTATTTTATATTAAAGAAAGGCACGGGGAGTTGAGAAATGGCTTTTCTCCCAATATATTTATATTTTATACTCCCAGGACACATTGACATTAGGCAGAAAGGGCTTTTTGGTAATAGCATTAGCTATTGATTTTTCGAGATTACGGAAACAAATAAATTGTTTGTACATTGAGTCCATTGCGGTTCCCATTGTCTCACCCTGTATGAATATATGCATCACCATCACTATCGTGCGCAGCGTGTGTGATTCCTCCTCGTCCCACTTTCCCAAATCCCTAATTAATATTCTCTCGGTTTTTCAGCTGCCATTTTCACGCCTTTGAGCATTGGACCTATTGTAGAGGAAGAAATCTCAGTGGATCATCCTTTCCTCGGCTTCATCCGAGAAAGAGACACGAATACGATTCTCTTTGTCTTTAGAAAAACTCAGTAAAACAAGCTCGAGATTTCACTTCCGCTCTTTGGGGAGTTCCGCTCCTCTGACGCTCTCATATCATCATTTACACCATTTAATCTTTATATACAATGCCGGCGAGATTAGGAAATTACACTCAGCCCAATTTTTTTTAACTCTAAAGACTATATAACTAAATAAATACATCTTCAATTTTACAACCAACTAATAATTAAAGAAAAATTTTGTAAATAAATAATTATCATTGGGCGTTTAAACAATTTAAATATCTTATTATTCGACGAAAATTTAAATGAGGAATGTTGCTACATTAAGCATACAATCTTACTTTCATTTTAAGTTGAGTTAAAGGTTTCCGTTTTATATTTTCATAGGTATTTAACTATTAATGTTATTTTTATAGTTAAATTTTTATTATTTTCTGATCATTGATTTACAAATATTTGGCATTTAAAATGATATTATTGTTTTTAATGAAAATTTTAAAAAGCTAATACTGATAAAGCCGATTTTTATTCTCTATCAATAATACAAAATAATAAATAATAATTGTGATTTAAATGTTTTTAACAATCGATTTAATTAAAAACTTTATAAATATTTGGAAATTGGGAGCATTTATTAAAAGCAATTTGTATGTTCATGCATCCGTGTTAAATGAATACATCGTTTAATTTTAGTTAATGAAATACATCAATACGTTTAATATATTCATGCATTGTAATCTTTCATATTAAATAGTGATTTATCTCCTTTATAGTTTATTTTATGAAATTCTGAGTGAATTCATCAAGAAAATGAAAATTTAATTTAGATAAACATCAATATTATTACTCATAGTTCATGCATGCATGCTTCACTCGCTCATTTTAGATCTCAAACTTTAACTTTTGTTATAAAGCCGCCCCCGCATCCAGAATGTTGACAGTCGTGTCCACATTTAATTTAATCATATTTATAAAGTTTTAATACTCAAGCAATCATAAGTAGTATTAGAACTTTAAATATTATTATTGTGAAAAAGGAAATGTTCAAATTAGCTCAACAAACAACAGCAAATTGAATTTGTATTTGTAAAAAATTAGAAGGAATTTAGAATGGATAGAAGCGTGTCTTAAAGTTAGCAAATCCATTATTATCGACTCGTTCTAGATTCATTCGGCTCAACAAACTCGACACCGCTTTGCTCCTTACCATTAGATCAAATATGACTCTCTTCTTATTCATTAATTGAATTTAAACTCAAAATGTGAAACAAAATGAAGATTTTAATCATAAAAGGTTTATTAATGCATAATAAATCGAGTTTAAGCATTGTATGGGAAAGCATATATAATATCATTATAAATTATACCAAAGCACAGTGATCAAATTGATTGCTTTTCATGTATTAAAAGGTATAAAATAAACAGAGAGGAATTATAGTGATAATAGGTATATAAATATGATCACTAGCGCTGAACTTATGTATTGTATCTATCTTATCTATCTTATTCTATATTATGTAGAACTTTAATTAACCTATTATACTAAATACTAAAATACTAAAAGACTGAAGTAAACAATATCGAATTTCTATTATATATTAAATAAGCAACGCATATATAATAGGTATATGAGTATTCGTTAAGGTAAATGTATCTGGAAATTTTTTCAGTAAAGTATACCTTTGTATTAAATTTAAAGATTAAAGATTGAATCTCTTTGTATTATATGCTATTATTTCAAGGACTTTTGAATTACGTTATTATAAACATTAAAATTTATTTACATTCATCTCAACTTTTTTACCTTAATTACAATGACCCTGATTTTTGTTTCAATACAATTTACATTTTAATAAAACTGAAAAATACTCAAAAATGAGTTTTTTGAGATACTTAGTCTTTTATTCTCAATGACCCATTTTTGAAGTACAAATATATTAAAAATGATTTCAAAAAGCTCTCAAGTTAAGGAGTCAGTTCATCCATAGAAAAGTTCTCATTTAAATTAAACTCATTGAGATCCTTTTAAGCCATATAGAAGACTATATGATCTCAATTTTTCTCCTCTTGAATTGGACACTAAATTCTTATAGGTTCTTTGCATACTCTGCAAATTGAGTAAAATTGAAAGTAGATTTGATCTTTTTCCTTTTGCTTCATCTTTAAGGACGCGAGCGGAATAGCATGAATACATACACTGAGAGAAAACATATAATATAAAGTGAAAGTAGCTTGAGGTATAATATGTGTCAATATTATTATACTATTATATAAACCAACACGATCCTAAGCCGTAGTTGGATGGGAGGGAAAAAAGTTTGGCGCTCCCATGGTCATGAATAGATTACAACCACGGTGATCTCCCAGAAGGCGGAAAGTGTGGCCAATTGGTAGGAAACAAAGTGGAGATCAAGAATTGAAGGCCCCTTTGGACATTTTCTGAATCCATCGATCCATCGATCCCTATTTTCTATCATCCTCGGCAGCTCCTTCAGATGATCATGAGTTGGAATTGAGAAGAGCCGGGCTCTCCTTTCGTGTGGTGGAGGCTGCGAGTGTGGGACTTAGGTGTGTGTGAGACTCGGCTGAATGAAAAAGAAGGACGACGGTTTGTGCTCATGCACTTCCCGGACCTTCCAGCTTTCCCTCTAAAACCCACCAACTTGAATAGCCAGTTTCTCATTCGCGAAACCCTCGAGTCCCTTCATGCCCCAAACCCGGACCCTCATCAGTTCTCGACAATAGCTGAGGTGAGTTCAAATTAATTCAATTTCAGAGAGATACTCTCTTAGCATTCTCTTAGCGAACAAAATTCATTTTCTTGTCCCATTGGGGCATTAACTTTACACCTAAATAAGTAATTAGTAACCTTAAAAGCTATATTAGGAAGATAAATACAAAGTCCTAGAATATTGCATAAATATGATGAATTTCATATTGAATCTCATTAGGGTGTAATGTGCTTGTTCATCAGTTTCTAGGAAAAGTATTTAGTGGAGCGAGTTAAGAAGCCATTTATAGTAGGGGATATTTAAATTTGGAAGCCGATTATGGTTCGAAAATGAAGAGATTTGGTTGGGGAAAGGAGCTACGACAAACTTCCGAGACCTGCGATTAGTTTTCAAGCATTAAGCTCATGGGCATGGTAAATTGGAGAAAGGAAGAGATCGAAATTTCCCTATCCTGTCTACCCCGATAGCTCTATACAAGTAATATATTGGGAAACTCCATGTCCAATTTGTTTGTTCTATTCCAGACTGTTTGCAATAATCCTTGTTTTATAGTCTTAATCCTTGTGTCCATCATCTATGTGATCAACGTTTTGGGGCATTTTAGTATCCATTTGGGAGTTTAATAAATTTTAGAACCAAAGGCAAAGGTTGGGATTTATATGATATTTTGATGTCATTATATTGATTTGATACAAGTACATTGATACTACTCTTTGGGTTGAACTTGCTTCCAACTGGCAATTTGAAGAAGAAATAAATATACATAAAGGGGAAAATGGTTCGTACGTGAGATATCAAATGTCATACGTAAGGGGATTTCTAAAAGCCCTGTATTGATACTTGGACATAAAGTAATATTTACACATTATTCGACACGGGTATTTAAGTATTTAGCAATAAGAAAATGTTATGTTGCAAATGTGTTTCCTTGTATCAAAGTTTTTTTATAAGCTTCCGAAAGTATTCCATGTAGCACTCATGTAGCATTTCCTCTGGATGGGAAAGTTAGCACATTCAGAAATATAATGTTCAGTGGGGCGAAGAGAACATGAGACGCGAAGCTGAGCGTTATCAAGACACAATAAATTCCCCAAAATGGAATTTAGACATTTCAGTTAACATCTTTACTTGAATCGAAAAGCACTTTGTATCAATTTAGTTTATTTTAATCGTCAGATTCAGTTAGCATTCCCAACGCGTGAACACTCTTGATCATTTCCCCTATCCTAAAAGTCCGTTGGTTGACTTGGTTGTCAAATAAAAATCCTGGTGAGTTTACCACAACTTTCGCACTTTCTCCCATAAACATTACGGCCGCTTATTGTTCCTGTTTTCAATTCCGTCTCTGTCAAGTCGCTCATAGTTTATCCTGTCAAATTCTTCTAAATTACTTTCCTACGCTTTCAATATTTCTTGCTTTCCTGGATGATTACGAATTTACAAAAACACTAGCACATGTAGAACTTGTGTATTATTCACTGCGTAATGTATGACTTATTACATGGTTTTATTTGTAATTTATTTTCAAGAATTTTTTTTAAACCTACAGTTTAAAATAGGCATATTGTTATGCTTATGCGTACCTACTTAATTTTATAGTAGGTAATATTATACTTATATAGATTATTCCTTATTCATCATAATGTTCAAATGATATTCACGCACAGAGTAATGTATTCCAGTCTCGTAATCACTAAATATGCAAAGTGCACGTGCTCTTTTAAAACCACGTTATTTACCCAGATCAAGTTGTCTTAGCTTAATCTAGGTTAAGACTCCTCCTGTCTATTTGAGCGTTGATAAAACGCAGACGAACTTTCCCAACTTGCAGTCACATTCAAAATTGAATATTCAATGTTTCAAGGTAAATCCGTCAAGTTACAAAAGAGAATGAACAAAATGCTCGTTTAAAGTTTAGAGATTCAACTGTAGTTTAGTCCACATTGGTAGGTTATTTACCATTAAAAACTTTTTTAATTAGTAATATAAGAAGCCTTAGTGAGTGTCAAAAAGTAGGGCATTTTGTATATTTAATCGTTGGGCTCAAATAGCAAAATTTTCCCATTTTGAATCAAAATGGCATTTCGTTCAAGACATTAGAAATTCTAGTTAAACTTTATTTAAAATTATTGATATTCGTTATTCTGGATAGTCAATATAGTAAGAGAAAGGTACCCTTGTAATCTGTATTTGCTTATTCTAAGGGGCTTTCGGAATTTAGAGTCCTCTTTTCGCATTCACATTCGCATTGACAAGATAAGGAAATGTAAAAAAGGTAAATGGCTGCTAACTGTTTCCTCTCCTAGTGAAAACTGTTCCTTTCTTTCCGAATCTCTTGTTGTGTCGGGCAGTGAATGGGGAATTGGAGGAGAGCGATAAAAAGGGCCGCCATTCCAACTGAAACTCATAATTCCCATAAATGTCTAAGAAGGGTCGTAAGAGGAAGAGGGACGAGAGAAAGTTTTAATTTTCTTGGCAAATAATAATTGTCAGACGAGTTTTCAGCGTTCCTTTTCTCAGGCCTATTTGAAATTCAAGGAAAATTTCCATTCTTCTATCCCTTCCTATTAAATGCATACATTTTGAAGAAAGCAAAATGAATACGTTCTTTAGTTACCTATATTCTCATATAATAATAGAATATTGAGTCTTTATGCCTAAAATATAGGTATTTAATAATTGAACAAGTTGAGCATTATTGTCTATCAAAATGTATTAAATAAGTATTATTCCAGTATTTAATATAAATGCGGTATACATATTTAAGTTCTCAATATATTTAAAATAATACCTAGTATAGATATGCATTATGCATACATTTAGAGAATATTGTATTCATAAAAGGTATTTAAGGTATAAGGTTTAAATAGCAAGAAATATATATAGGTATCCGGCTCCGACCGGCTTTTATACTCAATTCTTAAAGGACAAGTTCGCGGTTGAAGAGCAAAGGGAAATGCTCATTTAAGTCCATATTTATCTAAGAATTTCAATTTCATTCCTCTCTTGTACTTCTCAAGACCTCCATTATTGAAACATTGCTAGTTGAAAAGGTTGATGGAGGAGAAAATCAAGAGCCCTTAGGCCTTTCTTAATATCATTCAATTTCCGAACTTTGAATGCATTTGTCTCCTTTACCTTCCTCCGTCTGACATCTTGAAACGGAAACTTGTGCTCCAGAGTGCTTTTATCAACTTCCTCTTCCTCACCTTACTATATAGACACTCAAAAGGAAACATCCCATTAAAGGACCTAATATCAGTTTCAAAGTTATAAGAAAACCTTAAAAGATAAAAGAAAAACACTGAAATCTTAGCTTCAAGAATTTAAGAAATGAGAATTCTTCAACTTGTCAGTTGGAACAAGTTCAAAAAAGTTTACCAGATCCATTATACATGGAACATAGGGTAAAGATGATTTTTTTAAACTTTTTTAAGTGCCACAAATGAATTAATGAAAATATTTGGAATACTGTCCTAATAAATTGATGAGCAGATGCCCATCTTCTTCACTTTGACCTTTAAATATTAATGAAATTAGGAAAACTTTCCTTTTATTAATGTAATTATTTATGTGTTTATTTCCTTTCTGGTTCGCCTCCAAGTTTTTGATAATAATGGGCCGAAAACATATGAATCTTGTTCTTCTACCCACGTTGCCCACATGTTTACAGAGGAAATATATATGTAAAGTGGTCGATTTAGCCAGGACGAGGATTAAACATGAGCATAGACGACCAAGGCGTTGTTTCAAACTTTCGAGACATTGGTTCCTCTGCGGAAGATTCTTCCCCATTTGTGGCACTCATCCAAATGCATTTGGATAGTCGAGGAGGATTTAGCTCCTATATATTTCAGATATATAAATAAGTATTTGATTCTCCTATTGTTTTCCCTGGGAATTATAAGGTCAGAAGTGGTTAAAATGGGGAGATAGATATGGGGTTAGGGAGGGTAATGAAGTTTCAATCGAGCCGAAGGTAATTCCCACATGTGATAAAATATGAGCGAACCAATGGTTTGGAATAACCGCAATACGACTCACTTGTGAAAGAGATTGAAGAGATAAGATAGGAAACTCAAGCTTTCACTCACTTCATGAGGAGTTGAGAGTTGGGTGAGTGGAGAGAAGAAAGTTTTGAAATGTCAGCTCTTCATCCCTACTCTTTAGCGTGGAAATCCCTCTATCTACTTCCTCCACCAGACCACTCACGTCCGCCTACACATATCTAATCTTATTCACCAGTCAACCTACACTCAAAACTTATTAAGAAAATCAGAAAACCAATACAAAAAGATTTTCAATCATGTCACTTTCTGGACATAACAAATCAACAGTAAATTGATCAATGAAAAATTAACAGTGGGTAAAATATCAAATGCGGTTATTGCTGTCAATTCTTGATCCTAATCAACAATTATTTTCACTAATACATTTTATTAATCATCTGGCATCGGATTGAATAATGATTTAATTTGGTATTATATAATTGATATTTAACATTTGACTTTAAAACAATTATTATACTTACGCCACTACGAGTTTCGACTTTCGACACATCAAGCATATTACTAATTAACTGCTGTACTTGATCTTTCATGATGCAATGATCCCATTATGTAATTTGGCAAAGCAGACCATTGAACATATTGAACTATACTTTTTATATGAACAAGCACAATAAAATGGTTAACTGCGTAGTGCCCAGGAAATGTTTTAGGATTTGGCCTTCTTTTGAACAAAATTATTAATTAATTGATTCAATAAAAGTTTGTGCCTAAAAAGTAGGGTGAAAGTTTCCTCTAATCAATAAAACCTCCTTCTAATGTCTTGAACAGAGGTCAAATTAAAAAATTAAAAAAACTTTTGAAACGAAGAAATTTTTTATATCATTCTCGTATTTTACAGATAATTAATAAATTCAATATCGCATAATCTCTTTCAACTAAAAACGAAAATCTAAAATACTATAGCTAAAATATAAATTGCTGAATCTTTAAATTCAAATAAAAATTCGAAAGCATCCTATTTGAATCACAATAGGATTGATTCTTTGAAATGCCTTGAACATTTAAGATATAGCTGTTGTTTGATTGATTATATAATCATGTTCATGCTTTAGATTGAAAATGGACGGATCAAAAGAGACGAAGCGTCGTTTCTTCAGGAAAACTGGAAGATCTGTCCAACAACGGTCTTCATTGGAGAGTTCGAGGGAGAGTAATGCGAGTTCAAGCTTGAGTTCAACTCCAAGCACGAGTCTTGAGAGTGCCATGATGGGCTTGGAAATGGGCTCTCATGGCCCACCCAAAAATTCTGGAAGTCTTGACGAGGTGGAGATAAAGATGAATCACCATCGCCGATTTATGGCTGCACCCCGGAGAGCTCGGAGTGCTGAGAGATTTGACGGGATGAGAGTTGCGCATCCAGGTATCCTCAAGGCTTTCAAATCATTAAAATACACAAGAAAAAGATTTAAGCCATTTGTCATTTGGTCATTCAACATTATGCATAGCTGAGATTTAGGTATATGGTAACTAAACACATAGATATTCTATCGTATATTACATATTACTTACAAAATAGTAAGATATATGACATTCTAATGTGGTACAGATACAGATTTTCAAATAGTTAAACATGAGGTTCACATACTAAAGAGTCTGTTTATCCACCTTTTAAGAGATGTGTATTTAGTTTATTTAGTAAATAAAGAGAAAAGTGGATTCGTTTCACCTTTCTCCTTAATCTACTCCCGCACGAAAGTTGAGCCGAGTAAGAAGGGGAAATGAGCGGTCGTGGGGAAGACGAGAGAGAGACCTTGAGGACATGATTACTTACCCTCCACTTTCTTTATTCTTTCCTCCTTTCATGCTCTAGAGGATTCGATTGCTTGGAGAAATAGCGGATGCCTAACAAAGAGACAAGTCAAATATTGATTTACTTCTTCGCTTTCTTAAATGTCTCCAATTTTATATTTCTCCTCTCTTTTATTCTCTAATTCGCGATATGCATGAGACCTTTCAGGAAATCAAAGAGCACATTAATATTAGCAAAAGGGAGCAAAAGAAGAGCAAATTTTGATATATGACGGTTTATTCAAGTAATATGTATGTCAAGAGAGTTTCCCATTTTTTTAAATTATGATAATAATATGTATAAACACGCTTATCCTTCAAACTTTACAATTTGTGTTGACACAAATCGATTGAATTCTTCAAAAGTTATTCATTCAAAACTTCTTATTGCTGTGTAATTTTGGATAGAGAAATTCCCTTGTTGAATATGCGTTCCCATTTGAACTGGCGTATTATGTTTTCTCTTGACTGAACGTGAGATAAAAGTTGTTGAGTTATGAAAAAATAAGAGATTCATATCTTGAACATCTTAATATAAAGAAATAAAAGGATTAAAATTTATAGGCATAAAATAAATAGCAAGAGAAATAATAGAAAACATTTAGGCTTTCAATAGCAAAACCAAAGGATCCTGGAGTATAGGATTCGGATCCTGATCAAAACTATGTTTTTAAGCCTATGTTTTATCGCGATACTTTGAGAATATTCGAGATGCTCGTAATCTTTTCAAGGTTTTTTCATTTCAATTGGATTGTATGCATAATGGGCAGAAACCGCCTAGGGTTCCACGAGGGCGTGAATTCTTTTTGAAAGAACATGTGTGAGCAGAATGACGTTATTTCTTTTATACTCTTTAGTTTCTATTTTAACGCATTTGGTTTATTTTCTTCTTAAGATATAGATAAGCTCAAGTTCTTATCTTCTTCTTAACTAACGATGAGCTTCAATTTAACAATAGAGAAATATCGGGAGATAAGACAAGATCCTTATTTAATATTAAGCATAACCTATGTATAGTGTGTGTAATACTTTCTAGAAGGAAAACTTTATTTTTTACGTTACTTATTATTAGACATGTACATACATTTTTAAGTAATGCAGGGAATCAGAGGATTAAATGAGTGTTTTTAAATATTTACATATTGATAAAGAACTAATTGTAATTATTTTCGTAGAAAGTTTTAGAAAAAACTCAAAATAACTTAATTGTCAAAAGGTTTAAGATAATTTATTTTTCAAATATTTGTTTACAAAAACCAAACAAAACGTGCTTACGAAAATTATGATTCATTACTCTATGAAGATGAGTATAATGTGAACTTGTATTTTTTATACCGTTAATTTATTGGTAACTCTATTTTCACAATAAAGCTTCTACATATCTAATCATGCATGGGAGAAACTTATTTTAATCAATTCAATGTTGTACTCTTTTATGTATGTATTTTAAAGGTTTTTACCCATTTTGACATAAAATTAATGAGGAAAGAAAACTTGAGGAAAAGCAATTTACAATCCAACGTTTTCATTTATCAATACTTATTTCAATTTAATGCTTCTTTTCAATTTGGTCGAGAACTCAAATGAAACTTTGCACATAAAGTGCTTTGATTTGTTTCTGCAGTTGGTTCATTAATCAAATATATTTGAAAGGAGAAATAAATGTATTACATCCCGTCTTCTATATACATTGATATAAAGAAAAGCGAGAATTAAATGAAAGAAATGTTTTTGAATATAAAAACATGTAAAGTCGAGACGTAGAATTTGTCAATAATTGGATTTTTCTATTTGGAGGTGACTACAGAGACTACATGCCACCTTCTCATCACTCGAACTCTACACATCGACTCGAGCCAGCGGAAATTCAACAAATTCTTCTTTCAAGAAATTTAAATCGGTCAGGGGCGTCGCCTTCGCCCCAAACACCCCGAGTCTCAAGTCATAACAATCATTTGGGTTCCGGAGCTGGAATGGAAGCAAAGGGGAGACAAATGGGAAGTCAGAAAACAATGTCCTCCCCACCACCTCCATACTCATCAACTATTACAGATGTAAAATAATGAACTTTCTATTTCATTATTTTCCTTATAAATATCATTATTATTTTCAAGCTAAATTATTTTATACTACCAAACTATCAAAACCAGCTGTAATATGTAGATGTAATTAGTTGTATTTTAATAACAAAACCCCATTATAATAAGACATGTGTTATTAGGTTATGTATTTATTACATGAATGTATAGCATAAAGTCTTAAATTACAATAATGTATTCACTAGCAAACTTTTGAGGCTTCCCCTAAAGCTTCAATTTCAATTAAACCTTGCAAATAAATGAGGAGATTCCGCAGTCAAGCCTCATTAGAATTTAAGTAGTTTGATTTAAATTTAAATTAGTATATGGTTGCTTAAATCCGTAGATTACTGGTCCACCGAGCTATCGGCAAGCAGTGGCTGCAATGTCAATGTCTGGTGGGCCTCCACCACTCAGCGGCAGTGGAAGAGTCGGGTCCACCAGATACCCAATGCAACATCGAGCCACTCAGAGTTTCGATACGAGCAATTATGGAAGAAGCGGAGGAACCCTGAGGGCGGCTTCTTCCGTCCCGGCTTTCACTGACGATGCCATTTGTTACTGCTCGAAATGTCAGGTAAAGGAAATAAGGATATAACTTAAGTTTAAAAGCGAATGACGAAACCTGGAGAAAGAAACATTATTTTATACTGCGAGATTATGTGCATCTACTATAGTTAATACACATCTGCATACTTTTTACATTAAGAGCGAATAGAGGAAAAGACCCCAACTATTTAGATCTGGGTTTCTAGAGTAGAAAAGTTTAGTAATGAAATGTGTAAAATGGGAAACGATTTCCATTAATAGTAAATGAAGGTCGACGGAGATCTCATTATTAAAGAAGGAGGAATTGAATGAAAATGGGAAGTCATTTAAACTTGCACTCACCCAATTGCATTCATTGGGTCGTCAATTATTGAAATGATTTGAGTCAACGAGGCATGAAGCTACTTTAATTTAAACTTCAAGAAAACTGGGAGAAAACGGGGAAAAGTTCCTCGACCCATCATTTGGTTATTGTTATTCTCTCAAACCTTTCGCACCGAACATCTCGTAAAGGTTGAGGAAGGCCATGAATTGAGTTTGAATTCCTTTTTATTATATTTCCACGGGAAGTGAGGATGGCAATCAAAAGGATTGCAAAAGACGCTACAAGATATGAAATGGGCATCCACTCGGTGTTGGTTTTGAAAAAAGTCGATAAGCCTCTGACCATGGCATGGCTCAAAGACCATAATCGACCAGGAAAGGTTTATCGAGGTCACCTTGGCCCACCGTATCTTTTCACCGGGCTTCTCGTCCAAGTTGTTCGCTCCCAATAATAGTAAAAACGTCTCCGTCTAATCTCATTTCTAATAACATGGGCAAAGGAGAAGGAACGAGATTTCCTAGGATCATTTTGAGCGGGATATGGAAAATGCATCCTGTTCCGCGTATAACTATGTGTAGGCAGTGTGATAATAAGGAATAGCCCTGGCCTTCGCCACCTTCGCCACCAAATCTATTATTTACCTGATTCAGACCCTTGGTTCTTTATTCCTGCTAAATGAATGAGACTTTTGAAACGTAGTATTTGAACATGGTTAGGCATATGAATAAAAACTATATACATAGTAAAGGGTATGGTACATTTAGCCCTATTAGATGCTCATCAAGATGAGGAGTGCAATTTTTTATAGTGAATTAATTCCCATTATGCCACGAGAAAGGTCGGATTTTCTGTCCCTTTATTCATCCTTATCTGGAGGATCCGAGAGCTCCCTGCACAACTCACCACACTCGTGCTACTTTTGTAGGACCACCGGAAACTCATAGGGAGGAATTTGAGAATTTCATTTCGGAATTCGGAATGAGGCTGGGGAAGGAATTTCTAATGATTTTAATTCATTCAATGTCAGATCCTGAATAAGGCTAAAGAGCTGAGAGCCGAAAGAGCCGCGGCGAGTGGAGACTACAACGATCACAATGATGCGGTGTATATGGAGTCACAGGCATTTCTCACAGAGATGATCATGACGGACGGAATATTCTGTTCCATCATGTAAAGGACCTTCGCTCGTAAGAAGATTTAATTAGCCGACGTAATGAAAACTAACGTTTTCTTTTATTTCCTTTCTCTTTTAATTATTCATAATTATTCATTTCGTAGAAAGAGGAAAGAGTAAAAAGAATGTTTACTAGATCTAATTAATCGTGATATAGAAAACGAGCAACCTGCGCAATTAAACCTTGAAAAAAATTTAATAGAGAAAGAAATGAACTCCGTACCTTATTGCATCATATACCTAGCATTAATTATAAGCCTTAATTACGTTGACTGATTGTGCTGTAAATGCTTGAATAGTCAAACTCGAATGAATTCCTATTACCTCATTCGCTAACATTCGCTTACACAATATTAAGAAAGTATCGGAGTTTAATAAATGCATATTGTTTGTTGATAATATATGAATACTTGGTAGGAAAGTTATTTATTAAAGCAAGTGTACACAAAAATATTTCTAAATACAAGGAATTCGAAAGGATTCGAAAGTTGAGAAAGGATGATTTTAATCTGCACAAAACCAGAGCAGATCACTCAAAATGAATCAATCATTGATTTTAAGAGTTTAAACCAAAGAACAATTTGGGAAGAGCTGGCTCATCCCATTTCAATATTTAATATATAACTTATATAAATGAACCTCACTACAATTAGGTAACTGACATTAGATGAATCCAGATGAATATATATAATTGTACCAACGTACTTGTAATAATCTATAAAATTAACAAAATGAAAATTGAATTTAACATGATATTAATATTCTATTATGAATCTAAATGTTTACGACTAACTATACATAAACTTTACATTACAAACACATAAAATACAAGAATAATCTTAATCAATGTTTATGCTCAAAACAATACAACTTTTATTTAGGAAGGAAATGATAATTGATAATATTCTATAATCTGGTTAAAGACTTCTACGATTTCAATCAAAAGATACATTAAAAAGTTCAGTCACTCATTTTGCAATATAAATAATTTTGTGGTGCGGATAAAATGAAAATTACAATTAATACTAGTATGTAAATATTGCGGAAATTATAAATGCTCATTGAACATAGTATATATTAAAATACCTAAATATATATTTACCAAGCGTTTGTAGTTTAGAATTTAGATGCATTAAAACATGTACCAAGTATCGTAGTGTTGTAATTGTCACAATCCCAGATAGTCTTATAAATATTATTGCAATTAAACCAATGAACATACAAAATACTATAATAATATAGTTTGGTGATATAATAGATGTTGATGTAATATTATTTCCCATTATTTTTAAAGGATTCAGTATTACGAAACAAGGAAGGAACTTTCTTATAATCGTATTTACTAATAACATAGTTTTAAAGTATCAATTATTAGGTAGTAGACTGAATTAACTAGTATGACCATATATTTAACATTAGAATAATAACACAATTAAAAGATAAAATACATAATTTTTTCGTTTCTCAGAACTAAAACAAGCTCTAGAAATCATATTTTATTTGATTAGTTATATTAAAAACTAATCATTTTGAAATTTCTTTTAACGAATTTACACGCTAATAAATTTTTTGATTTGATTTTTTATTCGATATTATATATCTATTATACAGTAATATGATATTCTAGCTAAGACTACAAAATATCTTTAAGAAGTCCTTAAGTAATCAATCAAAAATTGAAAATGAGAGAATACAAAATGATTTTAAAAAGTCTAAGGTGTGTAATTGCATTTGGAATTAAAAAATAAAATTAATTGAAAAAATTAAATGTTGTTTTAATTTTTATAGCCATAAAAAATTGCATACCTTGAATGATTAGTAAAAAAAATTCAACTTTACTAAAGGCTCAGTCATTTTCTTAGATTTACAGATATCATTTTTAAGATTTTTTATTTTTAAAGATTAAATTGAGATCACGATAAGAATGAAATTTAAATAGATATCTCTCGAATGACGGATTTCTTCAAAATCCTTAGTAATTTATAATATAAGTATTTTGTCATAATAAATTACAAGTTATAACCTACATAGTAAATTTAGAGATAACCTAAACTAAGGATTTTTAGGAAAGCTTAGCTGCTGAGTAAACTCATTTTGAGTATGAGTGGTATAAGAAATGAAATATTTAAATAATAATGCTCTCAAATTTCCCTATAAATTGGACTTGGAATGGAAATACGAAGAAAGTTGAAGTGGCTTTTTGATCATCTCATTCGGTAAATTCCATCCTCAGTTCTCAGTCAGTGTGAGTTGAGTTCAAAGTCACCAAAACTGCGCAGTATTTTTTATTGAAATTATTTCCAGTTTCTCATAAAACCAGAAGAATTAAATTCCCTCGACTTGAATTTCAACAAGGAACGGTTCATAAAATATTGCTTTGAAATACATACGTTACGAGCTTACGAGCCATATAGTCAAATCTCCAATCAAATATTCTTTCTCCCACCGACTTATTCACCTTAGCACACTATCTCAAACTTCCCTGAAGAAGTAAATTGATATAAATTGGTGTCTCTTCCAATTATATTGACTTAAGTATTCAATAAGATAGCACAAGAAAATTATACGTGTGTGCATATGAGAAGTATTTAAACTTTATGTGCATACATCAGCATTATTATTTAAATAGTTTAGAGGGAAAGAATTAAATGAAATTAATCAATAATTTTAAAGCTTATGAAATATAATTATTTTAATGATATTTATAATATAACAAGATGATGCCAAAAGTAATTTACTTTTAAATGAATTTGCATGGTCCTCCTTACATAAAATATTAAAATGCGAGAATTTCCCAAGAAAAATTGAATCAAGTTGAATTCACGCTCGAGGGATCCTTGAATTTATGCGAGTAGAAAATTTAAAAAAAAAGATTTATAAGCGAATAATGAATTAATTCACGTTGAAATTGTAATTTTATTCGAATGCGGTTTAAAGAAGAAAATTTTACTATTTGAAAGCCAGAGAATAAAATATGATGATTAAATACAGTCATTTAAATTTAATACGAACATCATAAATATGAGGAATGGAGGAGAATATCCCGGGAAGGAGTAGTAGACCATGAACCATTTTATAGAGAATTGTGGAGAGAGAAATTTAATCGGCTGTCATGTCGGTTCATGTGTAACACTCCTATAATTGTGTTGTAGAATTCCCATTGTACGTCGTTTTCTCATCATCGGAATCTTTCTCGGAATTACGAAGTCGGTGCACATTCCCGTCTTTCCCCCACCTCAAATTTTGAGCCAAACAAAAAAAAGTCAGTCAACCCAAACAGATAGGAAGGAAGACCAATTTCCCTTCATTCCTTTCTCATTCAACCTCTCGTCTTTTCATAAAAATGTCACCAAAAAAGTTTAATTGCATGTAGTTAATTGAAAATATTTGCTTGTCCATTTAATAAAAATCTCAGGATTTAAATATTAAATAGCTAAATTCCATAGAAAAAATTATTATAACTTTCGGGTTAAAAAATTTGACGATTTCATTTATGATATTAAAATATTCTATGAATTAAGATAATTAAGAAGGTTGAAAAGTTCATTTGTAAAATAAAACTTTTTATTTTTTAAATTTAGAAATAAAAAAAAACTATTTGCAAGTGTCAACTTGAATGAATTAAAAATTGCTACTAATGGAAAGGAGAACGTCGTGATGTTAATTGTAAAGGAAAGTTGAAGAAAGGACGCTTTATGAAAAACGAGCAGTTATATGAGATGGAATGGATAGGGAAGTTTGAGCCTCTCAACGTGTCCTTCCTTTTCAAGATCCTTTCAACTCACTTGTTGTCTTTGTTTCCGCTGCTTGATCCCTCGGCCTCATTTTTCGAATCGATTGGCTTTCTCGTTCGCAATGAGGATTCTCCTCTATTCGAGCCCCCACCGAGAGAAATTCCGTCTCTGGCGGGTCGAGTTTGTCCTTGTGGCTCGGGCCTACTCTGGATCTGAGCCGGAGCCCCTCCAGTGAAGAATGAGGTAAGGAATGAGACTGGGTACAGAAGAATCCCCATCAAAGAAGTCGTCAAGTAACATAAAGTGGCCCACAATCCTGAACTTTGAACACCACCGTTCCCACCAGCCTGGAAGAAAATGTCATTAAGCATTCTCAAAAACCTCGAGATAACTCTCAACCACTGTTCAGCCAATCAAAGGAAGAGAAAGTGCATACTCTTTGTTTACTTTTCCAATTAGCCACTTTCAACAAAGTTTTGAAGGCCAATTTCAACGCTTTTTTCTAAACCGCCCACTCCTTTCATGATTTTCTCTGACCTAGCAATCTCAATGGGAACATCTTTCCCTTGAATTTACAAATGAACAAAACTTGTCACATTTTATTTAAGTCCTACTTTCTCGGTCTTGGTTTAATGGGACTAATATATGTATAAAAGATATTCAACATGAAGAACTAAATACCTACTAAAATGACTATCTCTTATTTAATCTCGTAAGATGATTGTTTGAGCAAATTAATCTATCACCAGTAAATGCTTAAAAGAATATATAAAGAATACACTAAAAATTGTTAGGAAGTAAATAACGATCCAAACTTTTTTAAGCTTATTGCATCCTTACTAATTTGGAAACAACTTTTTATATTTAAAACTAGAATTCCCAAATCTTATACACACTAAAACAGATTTTTCAATTGAATTTTATTTGAAAGTAGTAAAATAAAATAGAAATAAAAATTAACAAATTCAGAATGTCCGATTTGGGTTAATTAATTTATGTTAAACTATACTCACTTTAGATCAATAAATCCTGGCTTTTCAACGATGAGATGAATTTTAATTATTAAAGACTCAATTTATGTGATTTTACCGGCAGAATCAGCAAAGCAGACGAAGGAAAAAGCTCCAATTCTCTTAAAGACAATCCATATTGATCTGTCCTGAATTCTTTTCTTGGAAATGCAACCCATAAACTAAAATCCCTGTAAATAGTTATTTTTCGAATATTAATATCAATATCAAAATTACAAAAGAGCAACGAGAACAAATAACTAAGATTTTAGTAAAATTATTAAAATTTTAAAAACTAATATTAAAAAATTGAATGCCAATAAAGCTTTTAGAAAAATTTTATAAACAACAGTTTTTAGAAAAGAAAGACATGTCTACCTGAAAGGCAAATTCACATTTGCAATAATGTATTGTCGAACTTGACCAAGCGTTGTGTCAGGATCAAATGCATGACTATGCGATCCACCCTCAGGTAAACGAAATTGAAGACGAGCTTTTCCGCTTCCATTGTAAGTTGATGTTGATGGAGAAGTTGATTCACTCTTAGCGGAGCTTGTAGTCTTAGGAGCCAAAGTCCCAGAAGTTGATGCTGTTTCTCCATTCTTAATTGGTGTGGATTCTAAAAATTCGACATTTGTTCTTGCATTGCGAGCAGCCCGATCGGCGGCTATTTGTTCTCGAAGACGTTGACGAAGTTGTTGTTCTTCCAACTTATCTTTCTTTCGCTCTTCGATGATTTTCCTTTGTTCTTGTTCTTGCTGCCAACGTTTAAGTTCACTAGCTCCCTTTCCTGCTTCGCGTCTCTCGATCTCTCTCCTTCTCTTCTCCTAAATTGAACATAATATTCTCATTTATTTATGATTTACAAGACTGGTAAATCAATAAAAGTCCATTATAATTTTGATCAACAAATTAAATCTCAAACACTTACTTCAGCTTCTTTTTCAAGTTTCTCTCTTTGTTTTGCAGCAGCTAATTTTTTAGCTCTCTCAATTTTTTCATTGATTGAAAGAGTATTTAAATTTGTCGTCGCTTCCTGTCCTGAGATATTCGAGGATGACTGTGGTTGTTGAGCTGATACTTCTGGAGCTCGTTGAGTCGAACTTGAAACATTTGACAGTGGAGGAGTTGTACCAATCTTTGCTTTATGAAGACTCAGGGCGGTTGAAAGACGTTCTTCGAGCTCATTTGACGTAATGGGATCATTTATAACAGCTGATGGAACACCACCGTGTGTAATGCAATAAATAGACGGAAATGTTGCATTTGAATCTGAATAATTTAAACAAACATAAATAAACTTTGTTGAAAAGGTAACCATTTTAACTACAAGTTAACGCAAATGATTTTACTTATTAAAATAAATTTGAACGAAATAAAAGAATATAATTTGTTTGAAATGACAAATTACAAATCTGTGAAAATTGAGCATGCTGTTCTGAATTAGCATCAATTCTAATCCAAACGATATCATCCGGATTTTCACTTCTTGTCACAATTGAGTTTTCAAGCATTTTAAGAAATTCAGTCGACGGTCCATGGTCAGTTTCTAAAAAAATTAAAAACATTTTCATTGCATTATATGAAGATTTTAATTCATGGATAAAATGCTAAATGTGCATTTTTCTTTATATCATTTAAAATAAATAAGAATTAACGCTTACCTAAAATTACCACACAAAATAGAGCTTTCTTTTCTTGTGAATATTTGACAGCTTCGGAAATTCCTCCATCGAACCACTTCATTGTGAAAAGGTTGTCTGGAAATTCAATTGTCAATCAATCAGACTTTAAAACCAAAGACTTCTTGTCAAGAAAAGTGTCAAGGTTTATTGTATTTACTTATTTTCAAATGTTATTCTTTAATCAACTTGAACTCAAAACAGGTACTTGACCTGTCTGGCTCAAATGTATCAACAGAATTATCAAGACAGGATTCAATTAAGACGTGGCAGAGTTCTATTTGATTATTAGCCAAAGCACTACGTAACTTTGCTGTAACTTCCTATTCAGCTGAAGGTTAGTTTTTGGATTTAACAGAAAACCCTCACGTGTTTTGTACAAAGACCTATCCAACTCCAAGCCTATTTCTCTTCATGTAAAAAGCGAAATAGCCAAAATGCATGCAATGCAAAATTGTATTGCAACAATGGTCTTGTGGAAAACGCAAATCTCTTAATCCCCTTTTCCCTCAAATGTTTCAATATTCCCCAAAGACTCAAATTACATCATTTGCATTTTGCATTCTCTTGTAAGTCATTTACATTTTGTAAATGATACTCTCAACATCAACTCGATACTTTTAACCTCTCTTGCGCTTTTCTGATCCTTTATCTCCTTATCACGCATCTCATCACTCATCAAGTCAATCAATTACACTTCGAAGACAGTTATACGAAGGAAAAAGTAAATTGACTATTGGAATAACAAGTTACTTAATTAAAACAATTGCAATATAAGGCACGTTAAATATGTTATTTTACGACGCTATACTAACGAGATATAATATAATTTACATTTAATGAAGAGTCTTCAAAAAGACCAATTTACTTCTTTGTGGTATTGTGGCATACTTGATGTGATAAGGACGCTGAGAGAAAAGTCAATAATGCTATATATGCAATAGAAATCACTATTATAAATATCAGGTGAGACTCGTTATGTATCAATGAGAGACTTTTTCTTGTCCCTTATGTTGAGCGAAAGACGTAGAAATTGAAGGAGAGAAGTGCCATCATAAGGTGTCATATAAGGTGGTTACAATGAGAATTTTGCAATATTGCAAAATAAGTGTAATGAAATATATGGTATATCATTTATTCTGTCTTGGCTCTTTATACACTTTCCTTATTTAACATTTATCATCTTCACGACTCCTGTGGACTGAGATGGTGAGAAAACAATGGGAAGATGGATAATATACCTTTTGGGGGATTGTTATGGTCTCGGCAGTCGTAACAGTTCCTCACTGTCATTCACCGAATCTAAAAAGCCGTGAAAATGTCTGCCAACATTTCATTCTCTCATTACTCTCAGAAGACGAGGAGATGGTCGGGATGATAAAAAATATGAAGAAGTCATCGAGACTCCTTCATTTCATGTTTTATGCATTTTATATTCTATTCATTAAAAAATTAAAACTGGACTCGAGTAAACATGTAAATGTGTATCTTAAATTTTTCTTTTTTTCATTTAACTAAATCACATTGTTAGTTATTTTAAAGCAAGTTGACGTTCTTAAATTGAGGGATTTTTGCGATATTGCATATAAATGTTAAACGAGAAAGAAATTTTATGATTCTTATTACATTTTTAGGACGACATAATTTGCTTTGCATATAATGACGTGAGTAAGTAACTATTATTAGAAATGAAAGTTTTATTTAATATAGTGAAAATTAAATACTTTATACAACTTTCATGTTTATTTCAATTTTCAAACTTGTTTAAGAATTCTTGAAGATAAAAGGTCACGAATATATTCTAAAACTTGAATAACAATTAATGTTTTATGAATTCTGCAATCACCTGTGAAAAAAATTCACTAAACACGCATCGCATTGTGGAGATTAGCTTGATGTGTGAAATTTTGGTTAGGAGATAAAATGGCGAAGGAGTAATAAAAGATATCCCGTTGCTTTTACTGTCTGGCTGAATGAAGAGAATAAAACGTCTTGTTAATCCCCTCTTGTTCCTCGTCTCAAGCTACCCATGATTTCACACAAAAAATTGGTCAGGTATGGATATGATGAGATTAATGAGTATTATTTAAAGAATGGAAGGAATGCAGTAATTGAGGAGCCAGAAGAGCCAAAGACTTTTATGGATGAGAGGAGGATACAACGAGAGAACGTTTGCAAACCTTAGTTTTTTGCATTACGCAATGAGAGACTCATCTGACCAACTCAAAACGTTCAAAGGGCAAGGTAAAGGGACATTAACACCTGGACAATGACTTGCCGAATTATTTTGCAAAATGAGCGAAATGATAATGAAGGGAAGGATGACGGTAAAACACAGCAATTCATTGTAATTCATATTTATGCGAGGTGACATCTCAATGCGCGGTTACAGATGTCGGAATATTTCACACTATTACATTATTTTCTTTTCGGTGACAGCCAACACATGGACATGGACATTTGTGAGATTTACGACTAATTGGCATATGCAAATGTTATAGCGATTTACGTACCTTGAATTGCAGTTAGTTAGATTTACCAATTAAATTATTGTTTAGGTATTTCAATATCAAGATATTTTTCATTCATAATAAAAATGTAATAATTTTGTTTACTTTTTTGACGAATCTGCCGTATTCTATTGTATTGATGATATTTAAAATATGAAACCTGAATGGATGAATTAGTAATTAGTAATACCCGAGCTTTTGAGTTGTTGCATGTATTGTAAATACCGTAAACTAGTGTATCATATAACTATTATACCTATATCACTATTTCACTATCATTAACTAAATCTAACAAAATACTCGTTGTTAGCTAAGCGATGAAATTGAATAGTCAATTATTTAACATTATATTTTATTAATCACATTATTACACGAGCGGAAGAGTCAAAAGAGCAGTTATGGATCAAAGGTGTATTCATAATAAAAACGTCAAATGTTTATTTCTTTCATTATGTTAATTTCCATTATCATATTAGATCTTAATTCAATATGGTTAGTTTGCTCGCATTGCATGTACTAATTGCATAATATACAATATAATAATAATATATTTACAAAAAGGAAAATACGCAACATAAAACATAATAAAAAATATCAGCATTTATTAATGAAGGAACGTAACTCGTATAAACTGACAGATTAGAAATGTGCATTAAAAATAAATAAAAAGCTCTTTATAGTCAAAAGATTCGATTCATTCGTTATTCAGTGCACATATGAAACAATTTTATCAATTTTAGTTTAATTATTAATAAATATCACATTTACTCAGCATACGTTTATAAGTAATTAATCAAAATATCAACATTCGCATGTTCGTACGCACAGAGCTTTTCATTGGGAATGAAATGTCTTGATAGTGAGATTTAATGATTTCTTATCAGTTTCCATTGATTAGATATAAATATAAAAGGGATACTACACACACAATAATACTCTAGAATTACACAACTTGGTAAAAAGGATCAAGTATCAATTGGATTTGAACTCATTCATAAATCCATTTTTAGCAACTCTGCACATAATATTTGCATTAATTATCATAATAGACAAAGGGCACAGTGCGGCTTAAATTTCTGCCAAAAGTTTATTTTCATATCATTATTGGTGGAATGATTATAAAAAGTATGAAAAGACTTTAACCAAACTTTAAAGTGGTGTAATAATTCAATAAAGTTGAGGACTTGGTAAAAGCTCATTCGGCTGAAAATTCTTAAACTAAAAGAAGTTTATTGTCTTGAAAGTTCCTTTACACGTTTTCACACTCTTTAGAAAATAGATTATCCGTCTTGTGCGATAAGACGATTAAGTTACCTAATTATAAATGCTAGATATATATTAGTATTCCCAAGAATATTCCTCGGCTATAATTTTTGCACTCTTCACATCAAGTTGCAACGTGATGCATAATTTATTTATCAGGTAACTTTCAGATTAAATTACGGAGATAGACCTTTGTAAGATGAATCGCCCCACGGTAAACTCACCCTTATGCATTATCATAGCATGGTGTAAGTCAAAGTATTTTTATGAGCAACGACAGCGGATCTAAAAGTAAATGAAGAGGTTGACAAGTCTGATGATTGTCAAAGACGAGCCATAATGAGTTCCAATAAACGACCTATGCAAATGTGCTTGGAGTGAGTAATGAGCGGATTAAAAGGGTCTTAAAGGAGATGGGCAAGAAGGGTGAGTGAGGAATGGGGAGTCGTTATTAAAAGTAATAAGAGCCGGTTGGGTTTGAAGTGGGAATTGATAAATGAAGAATAGGAGTGTGCAAATTGGCACATGGGTTCCGCCAAAGATTGTCATATCACTTGACTTGTGACTTGGTTGGCCGCTGAGTAGCTCATTGTCATGGGCAAGGTTGGCTCGTGGAGGTTGGGGGGATTATAGTTGGTCTGCGGGCGGGTGGGCGGGCGGGTCACTGAGGATGAGGTCAGTAGTATGAGGAGCCGGGGACTGCCCCGCGTACTCGTTCCTCTACGAGGCGGAAGAATAGATAGAATTCCGTATTATTCCGTTACTTGTTATTCCCCTTCAGGTTTAGGCTGAGCTGGGTTCAATACTCCTTAGTTGGTTCTTCCTAGCCGGTGCGTGCGGTTCTTTCGTTCCTCTCGTGCTCTTCTCCTCGTCCAGGCCTTCGTCTCTCCGACTTCCAGTCCTCCACGTCCCGCAGTCTGTTCGGGTGTCTCCGGGCCGCGGTCCGCGAGGAGTCCCTTACTTGAGTTCATCAAGGTCTCAACCACCACGGTCGCGCCCCTGACTCTCACAAACCTACAAGAGTACATACAAGGAGTCCAGCTCCTCTCATCATCAAAAGCCCAGTCCTCCTATGTAGGACCTCCATCAAACAAAATACAATTACAACAATTCTGGACCAAGGGCCCGTCCCTTGTGGAGTTGTATTTGAAGTGATTATATTTCAAAATCCCTCAGTTGGATTTTCTATCTCATTTTGGATGGGAGGATGACGCCAAGATGCCGAGTACAATCAGAGGTAAAAATCCCTACCATTATTTCTAATTTAATATTAAAAAATTTAACCAAGTACAGTGAAAGGGGAAGGGACATTTGTTTTCGAAGGGGTTCGAGGGCAATATACTCTCAGAGCATACCACTTCCCGCTATACGACTCCTCTTATAGAGCAAACTTTGTCGGTATAGAGCGAACGTTGTTGGAGTTATGTCATTATCGATCCGTTCTCCCGTTGCCGTAACTCCTCCATGGAGTTGGCCCTAGCCGCGGCGGGGTCAGGGCCAAAGGCGTGAAATTGAGCCAGGGTCAAGTCCCCCGTCCAGGCTCCCTCTCCGCCAAATTAGAAGGAGAGGGGCCAAGGGGTTCGCCCAGGGGAGAGGGATCCCTCTCCAGAGTTTGCGAATCTATTGGTAAAGTGGCAACGAAGGAGTATGTTGATGTCCGAGGTGAACGACCTGGTTCCCGTTAGTGCTCGAGTGAGTGAGTATCCTGGCCTTAGCAAGGACGACTCCCAGAGCCGCTATATGCCTTTCCTCGCACTACCACGACTATCTTTCTCAACACTGTTCCTCCTCGACGGCTTCTACTACTATCTTAACGGAGTCATTGAGGATGCCCATCCAATTCATTTACCCTTCCTACTATGTATCCTCCTGTATAAACTCCCATTTAGAAATGACAATTCAAAAATCTCAGATCCCAGCTTGAGTGGCCAAACAGGAGAATTTTGCATTCAGATCCATTCAAATTATTAATTTGATAAAGTAGTGACAGTTTATCGCTTCGTCTGGGGGTTGAGAGACTCGGTGGAGTCGCCTTTAAAAATGAGGGATTAATGAGATTGAAAGGAACATTAAACATTAACCCATGAGAGTCATGAGACAATCGAGATAATTCCTCTTTGAGAGATATTAAATTTAGAATATTCTGATAAGGAATCAATGACAAACAATGGAGGGTTTTGGCCCTTTCTGTTTCAATTGCTCTCTACTCAGGAATAAGACCTTTCTTGAGCACTAATGAGACTTTAGAGCTAGGAATTAAGTTTTGGACTTGAGCCTATTAAAAGGAGATAAAAAGTGTGACTGTTATGATGAGTGTAGTACAAATGTTGGGTCTTAACCATTGGAGATGTACATAATACACAGAGACATGTCAGGGGAATTTGTTTCTTTCATCATCCCTAATGGGTAAAACAAATGAGCAATGTGAGTTTAAAAGAAAGTTGATATTTTAAGGGCATTGTTTGGGAGAGTAATCGGGAAGGTTTGAGAAAAAACTCCTTCACATTCCAAGGTAATTGAGGGAGCGGAGGAGAAGAGTTCATCTGGCTCTTTTACGGAGTCAATTGAACCCTTTGGGGTTTAATACAACTCCTATTGGGCCAAGTTCCCCTTCTTCCACGGAGTTCTCTCAAGGATGCAGATGTGTTTATTTTATTCCAAAGTGCTCCTCTTCATTATTTGTTGCATCTCGCCCAGCGGTGGAGGGTTTGAAGTTTTTGAATATACTAAGGATCATGGGCAGAGAGACTCACCCAGGACCATTAATGCATTTAGGAACCTTGGTTTATTGGGAGAGATGAGTCTGACTGAGAGTCTGGCTGACTGAGAGCTATTACATAATAACCAACCCTGGTGGTAAAGGTGAGCTGACGCATCCTGTTCGAATATTTTTGTGGAAGAGTCAGGTTCGTAATCGCAGAGGAAGGATAATAAAGACAGCTTCTGGTCCTCGTGGCTCAGAATCCCTACAGAATCAAAGGATCAAGTGGAAGGACGTAGATGGGGAACGTAGACGCTCATAAGTACACTGGCAGTGGAAGTTACCAAGAAGAGTCCCGTTACATTTGCCCCTCGGCACTTTGATTCTTCTCTGCGGACCTTCTCCTCGCCAAGGAATCCATAATGTAATTCCTCTATGCTCTTTTCATACGTTCACTCTAACGGGTTCTTCAACTGTTCAGGACAAGCTGTGAGCTCACCAGCAGCCTCCGGGCCTTACGCACTTCAATCTCAGCTCCGCTCATATTAAGAGACCCTCTCATGGCACATATCATATATTGTAGATAGGCATAGACAGTTCAATTCTGGGAGAGGTGTTCTCCGTCTGGATATATAAGAGGCGAGAAAAGTATCTGGTGGGTCTATATAAGTCCATGGATATTCATTTCCTAGTCCTTCCTCCCTCTCATTACGATTCTTAGCTGGATTTAAAGAAATTTTTGAGCCTCGGATGATTCGAAATGATTCTCAATCCTTTTTGATCTTCCCGTGCTCGAGGCTCTCGAATGAAATGCCTGATTGCCTCTCGCATCAACGGCATCAACTTCTCCACTTTCCTGGCAAGGTTGATGATTTCTCGACTTGTTCGAGGACGAGAATGAATAGGAGAGGAAAAATGGGAAACTCCGCCCAAGATGCCTTCACCATGAAAAAGAAGAGTAATGGCTCTCCGGGTCCATTTATTGTTTTGATCAAAAAGTTTTGCAAAGAAGTGCGTCATATACTCTGACTAGCAGGAGGAGGAGATAGGGTTGAGATGCACGGTTTCCTTTTTGCCCAATTTACGGCCCTATCTCCCGAGGAAAGTTCCTGGACAAGATTCATGAGCCCCATATTCGGAGTGGAAGGCACTACTGGCGGCATCACATGCTCTCAGCACTCACGCCGATGCTGGATACGTATCCCAAGCAGTGTGTGCGAGTGCGGTGGATGTCCATGGGAGTGGCGGGTGAGTGGGAGAGACCATTCCGCCCACCAATTCCTTCCAGAAGGGCAGGATGGCCCCATCTCTCCTCACGAAATTTTGGCGATTCTACCTCGCGCAACGCAAAGATCTTGGCAAATTTTTTAGGAACAGGATCCTGCCGGAAAATGGCATTCGGTCCGCTATCTCACTCCAGAGACAGTAGAGGAGAACCCGCCTTTTATATTTACTTTTTATACATAGCTCATTTTTTACTTTCGTTCCTTGTAATTGGATCGGGTTGTTTTAAGACCAATATCTATTTTGCGACACACAGTTTAGTAAGTGGTTTATACCGGGAGAGACACGTGAGAGGGATCAATAGTGAAGCTCAAAGGTAAAAGTCAAAATCGCGTGTTGGAGAAAGAGGGAGGTTAATTGGGAGGGATGATCATCCCCACCGCCAACTTCACCCGAAGTGAGTGGAGGCGAGGGAGTTCGCTGGGGACGGAGCCGCCGCCGCTCTGGGGTTCGACGAGCCAGTCGTAGAGGAACTCTTGGAGCATTTCGTGGTCCTCAGACGGTGCAAGATATGTTGGTTGCTATGGAGGCTGGCCAACAAACCAGTGGGACAAGTCTGAGGAAGGGTGGTGGTGGTCCCTACTGACTTCGCCTCCCCACTCACTCACTCACTCCGAGCTCAGCAGTCATTGTGCTTATGGTTCGGCTCGGAAAGTGTGTCAGTAGGAAATAATCCCTCAACGAGTGTGGAAAATCTTTTTTCGACACGGGTTTCCTCAGCCTCTCCTTGAGGAACTCGAGGCCGGAGCGAGCACAAATCCCGGGTCTCTTAATTTGACAATCCCTCCAGTCATCCACTGTCTTCGGTTCTTCATGGTGCTCCTTTGAGACGTCAGTGTTCTGATCAACACGCACCCATGGATATGTGGGAGAAAATTTGGGCGTCTCAGCCCTCGAAAAGTGCAATTAACGATATTCCCTCACCTTCCTCTTCACCGACCCCTTCGCCCGGGTCAATCAAAGGTATGTAATCCAATCCGGACTTTTCTCCACAAACAACTCAGATCTCAGAGACGATCTGATAAACGAGACGAGGACTCTCTTTTTGCACACACTCTTTTTTATAAATAAAATAATCATTTACTCTCAGTTCTTGTAATCAATTAAAAGAGCCTTCTCCAATTAAGTGGATATTTCACAAATAAAATAAAATAAAATAATGAGAGAGTGGGGCAATAGATAAATCTATTAATCTCCTAATGGGCCATTGTAAAATAGCGAGTGAGCCAGTGTGTATGTGTGAATCGCCTTGCCCCATCGTAGAACGGCAGGGCAATCAACTCTTGCTTACTCTATAAGTGTGTGTATAGTCGCGGAGTCATACCGTGAGCCTATAGCCACTATTACCTATATGCTTCTCCCCATTCACTTGCTCTCCCACTCACTCAGTGATTCAATACGCATTACATTCACTCGGCTAATGTAACCGAGCACGAAGGAAATGCTCGTCGCTCTTAAGGAGTAATATTGCAACTTTTTTCCTCTCTATATTAATATAGAAGAGAAAATGTTACCCAACCCATAGGACTCATCTCTCGCCTTCCAATATGTAATTCAACTTTTTTTAAATTCACCCGAGGAGGTGGGGAACCTGGAGTGGCTCAGGAATTTTCCCTAATTACATGAAAAAAACTTGCCGCTCACCTAAAATTTCAGGTGAAACTCGGCTCAACAGTCTAAGTAGTGACCCGGAAAAGCTAGATGGAAAAATCGTTAAGGATCGATCCACAACCCGTCATAAGGCTTAAAAGGAAAGGGTTATATACATACATAGTTTCCGTCCTCGCCTTATCACACTCCGGACCTATATACAAGAAACGTGTATATATCGGGGAGGTGGGAGAGGGGAAAGGAGTGAAAGAACCCGGGACTATGCCCACGAACACTCACACTTCCTATTCCAGAATTAAATAAACAACATTCTTCCGGGTTCTTTTACCCTGTCGGATCACGGAATCCATGGCCCAAATAAGGCCAATGAATTTCAAATCAAAACAGTCTGGATTCAATTAATAACTTATCAATACATTTTTAAAATGCTTGAACAAACAGTCTATGCACAATCCATCTATTCTTTCTCATTATAAATACATGTAACTGTATGTAGACTTTAGTCCAATGCATAATGGATCTTACATAAAAGCTCATAATATTAACTAACAATAAGTAGGAACGATATTTATTATTTAAGCACATGTATGTGTATCATACTTAATATTAGCATTTATATCAAACCTGACTAAATATAAATTACTTATCGTTCCATCCTTCCTTTGTATATTGAAATTTATAAAAACGTATTGTTCGTATTTCATTTATAATTCGAATTAAGTTCAAAAAAATCCTTATTGTACCGTGAGAACAATGACGCATTGGATTCAAATGGGTTAACTTTTATGGCTTCTCTTTATTAAACTTCGTTAATGTTCGAGTTGAGCGAGTGATGGCTTTCCAATATTGTTTTTGTTTTTTCCATGCGTAATTCATCTAGTAGCTAGCTCGGTATAATATGCTCACTCACGCTGTCTCATCGCCGTCATCTCTTATTCATATTAGGGATATATGAATAAAGGAAAGAGCGAATGAGATAATCATATTATGAAAAAGGCCTGTGAGAGAAGCATGAAATGAGGAAGTCCGGAACAAGATTTCTCGCATTTTTTATCAGCCAGCCATATTACATGATTTGCTCTCAAATTGTGAGAGTTGGAGGAGAGGAAATTACGTTACGTACGCGTCTTCTCCAATGTGGCATAATCCGGTGGCGTTGATAAGAGGTAGAGCTCAGAGGAAAGGAAGGACTCATGAAGTTACTTAGGGGGCCTCCGCACACCTCAGCGTCAATTAAATTCTCACGAGTCGGACAGATTGAGGTAGGGATGGGGACTTCATTCCGCCCTACGATAATTCATGGAGTGGGAGCAGAGGAGAGTAGGAAGTGAAATCCGTTTTGGAAAGTTTTCTCTTTCTCTCAGGAGAGACTCTGCCCTTTTCTATAAGCATTCTCTTCCCGCTTCCTACTACCACACGTAGATGACTCCTACCCTTTCCATAATAATATTATTATAAAACTCATTTTACTACAAAGTACGATAAACTTGCTTTTATAATAATAAAAAAGTTTATCAAACTTCCCTCGAATTCCCTTCAAAATCATATGATATAATATCACACTTCCATCGATGGTAAATTAAACTCTCGATTTCCAACAGGGTATCTTGATCATCTATGGGATCGAGCCGCTCCACACGTCTGCATAACGACCCTCTAATCTCATATTTATTATTCTCCCTCTGCTCGACTCCTACTGCTAAATGTATAATAACTAGGAGTTTGCTAATATGGTAGAAAACACGTCGTTTTATACAAATTCATACTAGGAGCATTTAGGAACTAGGAGTCGAGGAACGGAAGCATAATAATGTAAATTGAACAGAGTGGGAATTGGGAGCAAACTTGTAAATTCCTTCCTTCCTCTCTCAGCCATTGTGATGGGAAAAGGCAGCAGGTCAAAGGAGAATGGGTTGAATGGGTAATACCCCATTAATAGCTCAGGTAATTTTATGGAACCTAAGGAATCCATTATCTCTCTTTCACTCGTGTGCGCGATGAGATAATAACTCACTGCCTCGCCCAGAATGCCTTTCATCCAACATTATGGCAAATATTTTGCCTCGGATAGGCATCGCTCTGGAGGTAGAGAGTTTAGGTTGTTATAAATAGTAAATAGAAACCGAATGGGCCTAGATTTCAGCGACGCCGAGAGATCTGCTCATATAAAAAACCTATTATTTACTCTAGGAAATACACAAGAAGGATACAGACATTCGGGCTTGTGTATGACCAAGTGTGCCAATGAGCTTTTTCCATTATTTACATTCTCGATCTCCATGAATGGATTGATAGTATGGACCGAGAGATTTTTCTTTTGCACGGATTCGCAATCGACGGCCCAGTGGGGCTCACTGGGTGCGACAGGGAGAGATCCTGTGTATGCTGGGGCTTGGGGGACTCTCTCATGCCAATCTCTCCCTCGATTCTCTATGTAGATGTTCGAGTATTTTTTCCGCGTCCAAGAACTGAAAGTAGGTCGACGTTCTCTGTAGCCTCTCTGTTGTGTATGTTGAGTTGCATCACGCGATAAAAAAGTTACGCCACTCGCTCGTTCCTCCGTAGTTGCCATTTCCTTAATTTCTCATTTCTCAATTTTAATACGACTCTGGCTCGTTTCGGGATCAGAAACTCCCAACCATCATCTTCTCCCCTTCAGTCCATTTATATTTCCTAATCATTTACAAATATATAAAATCCCCAAATAGCTCATTTTAATTAAAGCTCTGGAGACTCAGCCTCCTCGGTTGCTCCATTCCTTTCCCTATGGATGCCTTGCAATAACATCAATTACCAGTATGCTCGCGCATTTATAAGTATAATTCCTAAGAGATGCTCTTCTCTAGTAGCAGACTCGTGGAGTGTGTAGAATGAATTCAATTAGCTTCTTCTCGGTCAAATACTCCTCCATGTAGTATTTTAATTTACTGTCCTTTTTTCCTCGGTGGAATAAAGCCCCTTAATATATTACTACAATGGGCCTGGGCCTTTTAGAAAAATTCATCTTGCTTTACGGCTTCCTCCCATTTTCATCTGACAGATCTGAGTTCATTTTATAGCCTTGTTTTTGAGCCCGCCTCGTTCCTCATTCTCTCCCGAAAGGTCAGTGTCCCTTTAAGGATATGAGGAACCGAGAGACGGGGAAGTTGACCATATTTCGCTCAGGAGCCTCTCGGAATTAAAGGCACACTGTCATAAAAATCACCAAGCCCTTCTTCATTTCTTCGTCGTAAAATCTTTGTTTGTAACGGGACTTTATGATGCTCAACTCCGAGCGCGATTGGTCCTGACAACTGCTTTGGAACTCCGCCGTCTCCTCATCATCCATCATCATATTCCTTCCCTTCATTTACAAGCACATTACTTAACGTAGCTGAACTTAAATGTTCTAAAGGTATATATAGATTTATGGACATACTAAATAATATATTATTATGTGTCGTATTATTACTCCCGTATTATTGGACTCACAAAGAGAAGCATTCACGGTGGAGACGATGAGTCTATTAGCTATATCTTTTCAATTTCCTTCTCTATTGTTTATTCGGATTATTTCTCTTTGAGTCGAAATTGGCCGAGGAGTCCCTCGAGTCCCATACGTTCTTCCTCACTACGCCGCAAATTGAGTTGACAGTCCGGAGTTGTGGGAAAGAATATTACATGGAGGAGGTTCATCGTCTCTATCTGGGACATAATTTGGTTATAATAGGGAAACCAGAGGGAATAAGATGAAAGGAAGAATAAAGCTCTCAAAATGAAATGGAAGTCTCTCTCTTCACCGTTATATTATTTTCTAACATAACTTATTCAATTATATTCACAAACTCAAATTGTTAGAGTTATAATCATCATAATACACACTTGAAATTGATGACCTGTTAGTAGCAGAAATCTCTCAAATGTGATTTAGACTCTCATCGTCAAATTTAATTATATAGATTTCTCCCAGTGTAAAATGTTTGCCAGTTCGTTATAGTAGGTAAACACTCGTAAACACTATTGAGTAGATTCAATAAACGACCTTTTATCATGCAGGATTGAATTACGTGAAATCTCTCATTTCGAAATTATAAAAAGGTGATCCTTCTTATTGTAAATTCATCCCTCGCGAGTTGTATAAACACACTCATTATATTGAGATCATTCAGATTTGCAGAGTAAATGAACTGAGTGATTTATTCCTTTATTTTCTTTTTTGTAAACATAATACACGCATGTAATTTGGATTGAAGCGATAACAATGCCGTTTATTGAGGATGAAATATAATATATGAATTCGTCAACAATCCCCATTCTTCTCTCCATGCATGCATAGGGGAATCGTCTTATGACATTAAATTGAGTTTGTAATAGCAAAAGAAGAGTTGTCAGCATAGCTAAACTCAAAATTCTTCATTTTTTCATTCGGATGTCTCTGGTGAATGAATGGGAAATGTGTTCGAGTCGTGTATAAGGAGAGTTAACGGGACATGCAGAATTCTGCCTGGGAGGCACTTTATCACATACCTGTGAGTGAATGTGTATTGTGTGATGTGAGCGAGTCCCTCCCGTCTTTTCCTCTCGCTCCAATGTAAAATAAAAATTACGTGAGGGAAGCCGAGATGTTTCTCGAGAATAAAAAGTAAATGTACGTTCTTATTGAATGAAAAGACAGGCCAAGTTCCATCAGAGACTCATTTGTTCTATTCCATTATGATTATATCATATCCCGTCGTCTCATATCCTCGCACGGTTATTGTATGGGCATAGAACCGTAGACGACGCTCCCTTCTAGTTATGCCATTTATTATACCAGAGGTTAGATCCGAGATGGAACGGTATTATTTCCGGTCTCCTCACATACATAGCTTTTAGCGATGATACTCCTCCGAGTCTCATTCCTCCTATATTAATGCACTCACACACAATACACCGCAACACACATCTCAATGTGGTTGAATCTTTTAATCCTCTCATGCGGCCTAAGTACACTATCCTTTTATAAAGGAGAGTATAATGGCCTTAATGTCTGTAATCTTCTGTAATATGAGATTCTCCTCTCTTCGGCAAAATTCTCTCAACATAGGAAACAAGGTTTGGACTATAAATGGCTCATATTCACATCACACACACACACACCTTCGCCTACCTTAAAAAACCTTCATTTCTCCATGGGAGCTTTGAGCGTCTCCCCGAGAACCTTCCGCTATCTTCCTCGACATTATGCGAGGAAATGATTAAATATCAAGTTACCTTATTACATCTATTAGGCCCATTTCTCTTCCCACCATTATACGAGTGCTAGTAAATATAATAAGTATATGTATAACTATATAAAAATCCATTATGGGCTTAAATTCCAATGTGAACATAATAGAAAAGACCTTTTGGAGCAACTATGGAATAGAGTCTTTTCCAAAGACTCGAACAGAAGCACCTGTCTCTTATGCATGTCTGTGAGCGAGTACATTGGTATCCTCCCTTTTGTAGTGAATAGACCTGAAAACTGCAAGTAGACACACAGACAACCAGTGCATATCCTTTCCAATCACTTTAAAAGGAAATGTATTATTTGAATTAGGATTAGTCTATTAGTCGGCTTTTTGGGCGAACAAGTGAATAGACACGGGATTGAATGGAGACCAAGATCACTACTACTGTTTGGGCTCGACCAGTTGGGGGCAATTATTTCATTTTACGTCGTCTCTTCCTCTCCATTTCATGAAGAGGGTGATGTGATGAGTAAACTGTTGAGAGATTAGTCCCAGACCTTTCGCTTCACTCCCAAACAATGGGACAAAATGTACCGTTTTCCTCCGAGCCCCTCGAGGTCTCCCAATCTCCTTCCTTTGGCTCCTTATGGCCAAGTGTGGGTTCAAGAAGAGCCGGATCTCTCTCTGCGATCAAGCCCTTCCTCGATTGCTCTTTTCTCCACCAAGAGTCTCCAAAATTTTAGTTCGAGACAGGCGTCGAGCTCTTATGAGAATTTATTTTTATTTATGAGTGGAGGAGGAAGTCTTGAGTGTCCGGCGGAATTCCTCCTTTTGCCTTAGCCATTTATTACACTACGCACTTGAGAAGTCTCGGAGCGTAATGTAAACTTTGCCGTTCCTATTGTTTCATTTCTCGCACATTTGGAGTCGCCTTTAAAATTCATAAGATAGGACACGTACTTGTAGGATCTTACATGTGTATAATAATCCCGTCCCGTTGCTTTATACGCATTATTAAAGTTAACTAGGTATAAATGTTATCTGTGGAAATTTGAACCTCTTTTGTACTAAGAGTGTCCGTATGTTGTTTTCATACAATATAACATGTCAATAAAAAAAAGCTGAGAGGAGAAAAGCGCCTTCTTATCTAAATGCGGAAATGGAGGGAAACGTGTGTAATTCCGCTAATTACAAGTTCTCTATTTTCTCTGCATGCTCCGGTGATGAATTATGATTAGAGGCGAGATGAAAAAAGCTTATGATTCAAAAGGAATTGGTTGGGGTAGGTGTACGGACGATGAATAGTTAAAATACATTAACTCGTTCTCCACCACCAAACCCTATTTACTTATTTGTTAATCCCTTCACCGCAATCACCAGACACAAACCAACAGAGTTTGGGACTTTATTCACCCCGCTAATTATGATATAATGAGCCTCGGTCATGACGACTATAAAACATAATGGAGGTTCGGAGGAGCTCGCGGCAGATCATGCATGAAGCTCCTTCAATCTAACTTGCGAAAGCGGATAATTTATTAACTGTTCTTTCCATACAGCCCAGATCGAGATCATTCCGTGCAAGGTTTGCGGAGACAAGTCGAGTGGAGTTCACTACGGGGTGATCACCTGTGAAGGATGCAAGGGTTTCTTCCGCCGATCCCAGTCCTCGGTCGTCAACTACCAATGTCCGCGTTCCAAAAACTGCGTCGTCGACAGGGTGAATAGAAACCGATGTCAATATTGCCGGCTTCAAAAATGCCTTCGACTCGGGATGTCCCGAGATGGTAAGAAATTTCATTTTTAATAAACAATTATTTTAATTCACATAAATAAAAAATCTGCTCGAGAGTCAATATAAAAAAGCTATCATAAAAGATGGCTAAATAACCTTAAAATTAAAACTCGTGCTATATGGAAATTGCCTCAATAGGAAATGCATCTATCTACTCGATTTTAAGGTAATTTTCTCCGGAGAATAAAAATTTCTCCGCACGAGCATCAATTTCCCTTCCAATCACTTATATTATTATTACCACCATGTAGGTCTTCATATAATATTTCATATTGATCCAAAGGGCGCACGATGAAATGGCCTTTGGAAAGTTATAAATTTCAATTACCAAATATTAGTGTACGGAGAGGTAATAACGGATAGGTGGAGTCGTCAACGATCATGCATGCATGATCTTCTCGAGCGACGCGTCTCGCAAAAGTTGAAGCTGAGCCCATGCAGTCATCCATTACACCTTGAATTCGGTTATTGGCCATTGGAAGATGAATTGATGCGTGAGGGGAAGATGATGAGGGAGGGGAAGAAGATAAAGGGTTGGGGTAAACACTCGTCCCCACCCTGCTACTCCTGCTCGCCTCGCTCGCTGATAATGATAAAGGGTAGAAGAATGTGGGTCAGAGAGACAGGTTCGTCCCGTTATAACGGGAGTCTATCTCTCTCCGGCTCTCCAACTCCCACACCTGCACAGTTAGCTTTCAAGAGGGGCTCAATCGCCATTTATTATCAAATACATACATTCGTATATTTATGAGATGAGTCTCTTCGAGTAGACACAAAAGCCGCATCACAGCCCTTCGCATCCATGCAGATTCTCCTCATTCTTTATTCCCACACATGGCAGGAGAGTCTTGGAGGAATCCCCGTGCTCTCCTCATCCCCATTCAGCCCATCTCATTATCTCACTTCCAATAAAGCATTATTTGCTGACTGAGACTTCTCTCGCGAATGGGTGTCCTTTATCCTCATCATGTTATTCCACACGCACAGCAGAGAGATTCTCAATGAGCAACTTCCATCATTATTTTATTCAACTTCAACACTCCTCATCAAACATGGAGAAGTCATTTAAAATTCAATTTGCATTTTACATTCAGCTCTCTAGCTTTTCCGTACATAGACCATGCTTCATAAGGGGAGGCTTTGGGGTAAAGAGAATCGTCTAACTGCATTATTATTCTTTGCTCATCACTAGAGACGAACAGTAATAAAATCCTATAATATGTTGGAAGGAATATTACATACAACTCCGCAATTTCGTGTTATCTAACTAGGCTTATCCCTTTTTACCAAGCTTTGGCGTCATGCACGCAGCTCCGGCTTCTGATTAAACATGAAGAACGGGGGATTAGCGCATGGGTTTCCTTCGAAAAAACGCAAATTGAGAGAATTGCAAAAAAAGGTGAAGGGAAATAATGAATCTGATATTAATTATACACAATAATGTAATTCATAAAACCGTTAGTCAGTGTGAAAGGGTTTTATAAACCAAAGTCAGGTTGGTTGTTGAGTTTCTTAAATGTCGTGTTGAGCTCTTAAAATTCATTTACCAATGGGATTTTAATGAGAACTGCCCAAGTTTCCTAAGCGCTCATTTATTGGAAATGTCCAGAAAAGCTCCATGAGCCAATTGAGTATGTACATACATAATATTTAGCCAGGAGAGTTTACTGGACTGGATCGTGGTCATGATATATGTGGAAATATATGGGGGCTTAGGTGAGAATGAAGGGTTTTGGTGAAGAGAGTGAAGGTGATGTGATGGGTGATGTTCGTGGGGACTGAGGTTTAGCTGGAGGAGCGCCGAGTTGCCAAAAATTATGTCAGCTGTTTGCTTGACCCAGATTCGAGTGTTGCTATTCCATTTTTTCCCCTCTCGGAGTGATCGATCCGTGGTGGAGAAGGAGCTTTGAACATGTACCAGTGTGGAAGAGGGAGGGAGGGAATGGGCGAGGACTCTGAGGACTCCCAACTGCTTCCGCATCGAAGGTCTTTAACCTCCGCGGCTGCGTTGCCTCTTCCTCCCACCAGCCTCGTCACATTCCCCTTTGCTACCTCAACGAGATTACAACTCCCATTCTCCATTAACTATCTCTCCTCCTTCACACACCATGTACAGAAGAGATATGAGATGCGAGGAACAGTAAATTATATAATTTAATGCATCTTTTTCTGGAATGAGAGGATCTGTATGAGAGCAAGGAGTCGGGCTTAAAGTTTATATACTTTGGATCCGCTAGTCATTTTATTTTACCTTCTACTGGTTCATAGTAGCTTTATACAGTAGCTTCCCCTGGTTCATCGTGCTGGTCTTTGGGAGAAAAAAAACGAGAAAGAAATGTCAATTCCTTTCGTCATTTGTACTTTTCACTCTCCTTCCTTTTCTTTCATACTTCTGAGTCTTATGAGAGAGGAGGTACATGAACATGTCATTGGATGACTGGTAATAAAGTTCATTCTACCCGAGGTTGGTTCGACTTGGAGCTTTCGGATTTTTCAGATTTCCTCTCCGGAGAAAGTTTTGATGGGAGCGGGAGTCTGCCAATAGACGGACTTTACTCCTTTTTATCAAAGCCAATGTAGGGGGTATAATGGAACAAGAGAACGTTAAAAGGACTTGTTCTGTGATGAGGTATCTTTCACCCGATGGACCAATGTACGAGTCTAGTATACTCGGTTACATTTTCTATAGACTTCTACAGACTATCTAGATAGGCTATTATACTATTATAAATATAGTCTATTATATAGACTTGTACTATGGTGAGCATTAGCTAAGATAGTTTTTGTTAGATGGTGCGTGGATTTGAGGAGATTTCTTCTTTTTAGACTTTTCCATAAATGGTATTTCCTTGCTCGTAGGAAGAAAAAATCCCTTTTATTTCTCTCAGCACAGGACTATAATGAAAATAATATTGTGTTGTGCAATATTCGTCAAAATTGGTATTTATTATTCTCTTAGAAAAATTGAAAAGGTTTTTTGGAATATGAGACTCGAGCCAATTGTCAAATAGCAGAATAAAATTTGGGAAGAAACAATGGGTAAATGGATTTTGTTCTGGACTTGGTAATTTGAACTTATTTTTTCTCTTTTTTAGCCGTCAAGTTCGGGCGGATGTCGAAAAAGCAAAGAGAGAAGGTGGAGGATGAAGTGAGATATCATCGGGCCCAAATGAAGGTCTCGCCCAACAGCAGCGTCGAGAATAATGCCCCTGACTCGTCGGGATATGACCCTTCGATCAACTCATCCTCTGACCCCAACATGCACCCTTACACCAATACTTACAACAACCAATTCGATGCCCCGTAAGACTCTTTTCAATATTTTAAATAATTTTCTTTAAATAATTATTTTTATATTACTTTGAAAGCAGCTTTGAAAATGTTCAGTTGAATTTACAATAATTTTTTAATTAATTGAAATAGATATACTCCGAATGGTCCTTGGGTCCCTGGTGGAAACCTGAGCTACGACCCCTGCGACGACTACGTGACAACAACGACGAATGACGGTCGAGTCCCGTGCTTTGACCCGAGGCCTAACTCGTCAGAACTTCCCGATTCCGGAGGAATCCTCATGAGTCCGTCAGCGCCGTCTTTGCCCCAAACAACTCTGCCCACTGAATCAGTTCAGATCTCTGAGCTCCTCGCCCGAACGATCACAGACGCCCATACAAGAACCTGCATATATACCAATGGTGAGGATCTATTTACTCTATTTACAAATAAAAAAGGGAAAATGCAATAAAAAGCCGGGGTGTAGCCTTCGGTGAGTGACGGATGAAGTGGAATGTTTGGGAAGGGAGATTTAGGCAAATAAATAGAGTCAAGTTGATAAGCTCGGTTTGTTTTTTCCAGATCAAGTGGGAGAGATGCTCCGACGTCCCCAGGACATCTCAAAAGTGCACTATTACAGAGATTTGAGCCATGAGGAGCTGTGGCTCGAAGCCGCGTCCCGCCTCACGGCAGTCGTTCAACAAATCATCGAGTTTGCAAAGATGGTGCCTGGGTTCATGAAGCTTCCGCAGGACGACCAAATAGTCCTCCTCAAAGCGGGAGCCTTCGAGCTCGTCGTCCTCCGAGTTTCGCGGCACTACGACCCCGCGAGCAACTCCGTCCTTTTCGGGGAGACTCTCCTTCCACCCGAGGCGTTCCTCACGGCCGACACGACGGAGATGAAGCTCGTCTCGTCCCTCTTTGACGTGGCCCGGGCCCTGGCGGAACTCAAGCTGACGGACACTCAGCTCGCCCTCTACTCCGCCTTCGTCCTGCTTTCACCGGGTATGGACTTCGACGTCCCATCACCATTAAAACGTCTCTCCCTAGATCGGCCCGGCTTAAAAGGGACGCAGGAGATTGGGCGGCTCAACGGGGCAGTCCTGCGGTCTCTGCGGTTCGAAGTCGCACGGACACATCGGCAGCCTCTGAAGGGAGACGTCACCGTCGTCGACGCCTTGCTAGCACGTGTACCTCAGCTAAGGTATTTATTGTTAATTCAATCAATTTACTTTTCTTATTTGAAATCCTGTGCAGAAATGCTAACTAATAAAATACAATTAAATAATTTATATTTAAATCATACATATTTATTTTAAACGGTTAATTAAAATTAACATTTATTTAACCTTATTCAATCCTTTGCAGGGAATTGGGCCTGATGCACCTGGAGGCTCTTGGTCGGCTTCGCCGCATGTCCCCACATCTCGAGTTCCCGGCCCTCCACAAAGAATTGTTCGCCGTCGACACGTGATTGGTATTTGGAAGGTAAATGAGCCGAGTGGAGTCGTCGACGGGTTCTTCTGGGAATTCCAACACGAAGGGAGCTGTAAACCCCATCCTGGTCCGTTGGTGTATTCCTTTGTTCTGTAGGTGTCTGGAGCTGTGCCTCAGTCTCTCTGTCTCTCTCTGGAGTTTGTACCTGCTTGTTGGCCCACGACAACGAGACGACGATGACGACGAGAGGATTTTGAACGCAACGCAAAGACCACGAAGGCGCTCCCGTCAACTAAACACAGATTTTAATAACTAATCAAGCGGCAATCAGTGATCAATCCAGATCCAGGAAGGCTCCACTCTCGACTCTACTGTACAATTTAGGGGGGTTGTGGTTTCTCCAATTTATTTAATTATTATATTAAAGTATAACTACATTATTATAAATATATGACATAATACATAATACTGTAATATTAATGATAATCATCTATTACAACTATATATTAAATATTATTATTATTATACTATTATTATTATCATTATTAAATATTATTATTATTATTATTGCACCTCCGATTAATAATGATTCTATGAATAAACCTTTTTGCTTATTGTGTTATCCTATTCAATCCAGGATGCAAAATTATATCAATCAATTCTTATTAATTATGTTTACAATAAAAAGTTTTATGATTTTGTGAGATTTATCATATATATTATATTGTAGTGTTTGTAGAGTCTAGATCATCCTTATTTTGTTCTAGCCCAATAAACTAAATTGCCTATATTTCTTATTTCGGCGTCTTTGTTTTCATTTCATTTTTACGCTTACCTAAATTCAAAATCTCTAAATTGAAAAATGAGCATCTCCTTATATTACCTATTATTTGATCCGGGCGGGTTTGAAAATTATGCATTTTTATTACCAACTCTCACTATTAAAGCTAATAAGCACACTATAATGAATGTTAAAAAATGTTCTAGCAATGTTTAGAAAAGGTTTATAACTCTAAAAAAATCTCTTTTAGAAGTAAAGAAAAAAGCGCATAAGAGTAAAGACAAGTCGAATAGAAATAAATAACAATTAGATCAGATTCGGACATTAAGATTAACACACATTCTATAATGACTATACATACTATTAATTATTACACTTATTAGGTATTTAAATGTGCCTTTTCAAAATAAGCGTTAAAAATATAAGTTTTTTCATCTGATGTTTGAATAATAAAAGTGCCTAATATGTAAAAAAAAAAATCTTCTATTCCTACAGCGATATAAATTGAATTATTCAGTTCCTTAACTCTTTTCTCATATACCGTTTTATATTTAAAAATATTATACCATAAAGAATTATTTTCATTCATTTCATACAGATCCATTGGCGTTCATGATTGAAAACAGATTAATTAGTGAAGCTTATTAAATGAACAATACAAAATGCAATTACAATAATGGAAAAATCATAACTAATATTTCATATACTTGCTTAATATATCATAAGTTGGACATAAATCTCAAATTATAAAATCAACTTCCGATAACAAATATTCAATCATATTATCAATATCAAATTTCATAAATATATTATGGATCATTTATCATAATAAACATGAAACATTATTATCATGTAAACAATACATTAGGTAAACCATGTAGAGCGTAGTTGTATTTTCCAAACGTAATGCATGTAATTTGCATTGCAAACATTGTGAACGTTCTTGATGCAAAGAACACACAGGAGCTATTAAATGAAATAAAAACAATCATTCCTTTAACACACATTCATGTTCGTCTATCTTTGCATTTTTTGTACAATTTTCATCGAATGCTTTTTTTTCCAGACAATCAAAGAAAATAAATGCTTTTCCGTTGACCGTTCCCGCAAAGCCAGGATGGTCTCCTGGTAGTTTTTCATAATTGAGGAAAATCCTTTAACCGCAAGAACACGCAGAGCCCTGTAATGAAACCTGCGAGAGTCAAAGTGTAATGAAGTGTATGAGTTCTCTGTTGAATTGCCATAATAGTTTGTAAAGTTTTTCTTCTTCCTCCTGTATCATCGAATCATCTTGATGAGTTGTTGATGAAGGCGAGAAACGCTGTACGTCCATTTGCCTGATTGGAATCGAAGAGTTGAATGATGAGAGTGGAAGCCGTAATCATCTTCATTCCAACTTTTCATTCATCTTTGACCAAACAAAGTTGCGGCCAGGATAGCCGTAAAGTTTAAATTGATCAACTCAAACTTCTTCTTAATGCCGTGCATGTCTCGCCTACAAAACAATTGAGGTCTTTGAACCGTTCTCAAACTATTAAATCGACTCTAGCTTGGAATTGATAAATCCTTTTCATCACATCTTTAATCAACTCCAAATTCTAATGAATCAAATCACATGTATTGTGAATGACAGAGTTTGATGAATCAACGTGGACTTCCTCATTTAACCATGTCAAACACGTTCAATTTAATATTTAATTTCTCGAATAAAATTAATTTAAACATCTTTAATGTTCATATGCTCTTCAATGTGTACCGCAAATTTGTGTTTTGTAAATAAATAAATAAATTATAAATGTATACGAATATTATGATAAAGTGCGTCAATGTTGAATAATTTTATCTTTGATTTATTCATATTCATCTCTACATCGTGTATTATTATACTTTATAATGTACTCGACAATAATTGCAATATATTCCATTAATTATGGTACATGTGTTGATTTTTTTTTATTTTTGCATCCAAAGATGCAGATTTTTTCTTAATAAATCATATTTTTTACACAAACTTCGTTTAATCATTTAAATAATCGTCATATTTATTCTTAATTCCCTAATACTAGAATTTTATACCTCGAATCAATTTCTTCAATTTATTTACGCTTACATGGTGTGCTATAAGCTTATTTAATTAAATTTCATCAATAAATCGAAATTGTGGTATTATTTATATTAATTTTATATCCGAAATACTTGCGCACTTATAGACTAAATAAACACAATTGCGTTCGATATCATTAATTGTACGTCGATCTCAGCCGTTTTTAGCGTGAATATTTATATTTTCGAGTCGCGATCCGATTTATTCATAAATCTCTCGATACTTTTTGATCCGCAAATATTTAACGTTTAATTTATCATTATTGAAATAACAGGAGAGCGTATCTAGAAAAAAATAAACTGCGAAAGCACCTATTCTATAACTATTTAAATATATAATTATTTATATATAATAATATTACTTTTTGGGTTGAAAGACATACAAGTATATTTATGATAATCTAGACTTCACTTTCCTCCACATTTTACATTCCCTTCATAACATTATCATTTGGATGTTGCATTTCCTTTGTGAGTTTTTTGAATGTTAATGGCCAACTTTTCAAGAGTTCGAGTGCCTTTGGGACTTTTAAAGTTCAATCATCCTTCTTGTCGGTGAACCTTTTTAGCTTAATAGACCATCAATTATATCGATTTTTTACATCGTACATTATTTACTTGTTTATCCTAAATGCTTCATTTCCTCGTTCTGTTTTTTCTCTGGCTTGTAAGCTCATTGGCCATTCTCAATTTTGACCAACAAGAATATTTGCAATATGTTGTGTGAATCTGTGCATTTTCTTTTAAGGGCTTCCTCGGCAAACAAATGCCACTTTCTGGTATTTCCCCCTTAGTCTACTCATGTATTGTGTGTATAATATATTCATTTTACAAGATAGTTGCTACTCTCCATTGTTGTAAACTTAAAGTATTAAACTAGTAAAACCCAAATACAATCGAAGCCCATATTGTAAAATTCTCATAAGATAAATAAATATAATTCTAATTTGACATAATATAAACTAATTGTATAATTGTAACTAATAATTAATATCCCATGTCGATTAAAGAACAAAGTTAATTACAATATTAGAATTTGGATCTATTGAAACTCTATTGTGATCATTAAAAGTGATTATGTAGTATTAACAGTGTTACTTTACATAGATATTCAAGGATCTGGGCCCACTCAAGACATATTAAGACACTCAACGTTGAAACAAACCTTCTTCATCTCTACAGTTAAATCGTATTAGTTGGTCCAACAAATATGAGAATAAAAAACAATTGAAACATCTTCTTCTCTTTTAAAACATTCAACTACCATAATAATAAAACGTGGTATAAAGACAAACTAGATAGAGAAGAATTAAGACGGAGTAATTGAAGAGGGAATCCTTGGACTATATTTCGGATTCTCTGGCGTGTAAGTGAAAGAACGGAGCTCATGCGGAGCCAACGAATGACCTGTGGCAAGGAGTCTGCCGGCATATCACTCAAGTCGTACATCACCACGAACATTTTGATCACAGTTTGAAGAGGGTTGAACAGGGTCACCTGGACCGTCCCTTTCCTTGGTACTGCATAGCCCTTGCGTCCTTGGACTATATTTCGGATTCTCTGGCGTGTAAGTGAAAGAACGGAGCTCATGCGGAGCCAACGAATGACCTGTGGCAGTGTCAGCATCACTCTTGCGAAATATGACGATTCGGAGATCCGTATGGAGGTAAATTTTCCCTGAACGGGACGAAGCAAATCGAAGATGGATGAGATAGCGGAGCCATTTTTGTGCTTGCGAGGAGTGAGCCTCCGAATGCCCATCGAGCGGCATATAAAGAATCCGTTGGCGGACAAACGTCTGGGAGTCTGCCGGCATATCACTCAAGTCGTACATCACCACGAACATTTTGATCACAGTTTGAAGAGGGTTGAACAGGGTCACCTGGACCGTCCCTTTCCTTGGTACTGCATAGCCCTTGCGACCCTACGTTGATGTGAGCCTGGAAAAACAAATAATAAAAAATATATTAATTCCCAGTTAAACAACTTTCGCACATTAGACACATGTATTAGCTCTATCCTTGGGCCTTCACAACAATCTCGCAATATCATGTAAAAATGTAAATTAATCATCAGCTCGTCTTTACAAAGCAAATTCAACTAAAGTGGTATACGGTATGTGGTTATCGAAACGTCAACATTATAAAAAGGAGATATCTCAAACAAATTAGATTTAAGGACAACGAGGAATATCATAATGTAATCGCTTGACAAATGTGCAAATACATATTTCAGAACGTTTTAAACATTCACCAAAATCCACATTTTTTCGAGTGGCACAATTTAACAAGGCCAACAATCTTTAAATAAATAATAAAGTGATCTTAATGCAAACAAATGTCAAATCTGGAGACTAGAGAATAAATACATTCAAATTAAACATTAAAGAGATAAAAGGCCTATCTCTCGAACAGAAAAAATTGCAAAAGTAATAATAAGTTATTTGCAATACCCCAAGGCTTTCTCAACTTTGGAAAATTGAAAATTATAATTTAGCTTTTACATAATATCAATGCAAACACATTATAAAGCATGCATTTGCACTTAAATTGTTCTATTATTATTAAAGGACGAACAAGAGAACAAATATTACATCCGCATATATGCTAAATCTTATTAATTGAAAACCAAATTGAGCATTCGCATAATTATACAAGCCATATGAAATTAGCAAGGCTCAAACTCTCAAGTACAGAGTGAAACGAAGCGAGAGAGAGAGAAAAAACGTAAAAATCCTTGTGAGAGAGCAAGGAAGAGTCGAACATTTGAAATCTCGTTGAGGCTATCATTTTTGATCTGCTAAACAAGCAAACCAAGGCTATATCCCCCTATGTCCCTAATAGGATAAGAGTGCAAAAAACGACCTGAGCAAACACATTAAAAGCTCGCTAAACCCAGAAATATTTTATGTCTTAAAGCCATGTATAATTAATGAATCAGCTCGGAGATCATTTTACCATGTAGGGAGTCGAGACTTTATCATTATCGCAGAAAGTGTAGAAGAACACAGTGACCGGAAGATGAACATGTTTTGGGCAAAAAGACCCACTCGCTCCAATCTCTGCAGTGAATCCCTCGACTGTTGACACTGGCTCAATCCGTCCATTCAGCACTGATTCTTCAAAGGACCCAAGAAGAGCTTGCGAGGCCTCAGAAGATCTGGAGAAAAAACCACTTGTGATTAGAGCCAAGTCTTGAATTAAATAAAATATGCACAAGAGGCGGATCTTCTTACTTTGGGAAAGGTGACCTCCCCAAGTTCTTGAGCTGAGCTGGAGACGTGAGGGAGGAGTCGAAATCAAACCTATCTTGCCCTTTCCTCAAGGGTGCTGGACTCGACGTCAGAGGCAACTTCGTCTTCCCATGAAAGACCAGCGAGGCGGCCGAGTCCAAAGACTTCCTAAACTTGATCTTCTCATGGAGCGTCGGGATCGGACGACACGAGCGTCGCCCAGACTCCGAGTCCTCATCGCTCGTCGTGGCTGGCGAACTGTCGCGACTCAAATCCCCGAAAAAGTGCTTGGAAGGGTCCGAAGCATCCAAATTATGCGAAGAAGAAATCCGATTCGTGACTGACTGGATGAACAAATCTCGTCGAGATATCCGCGTGTGCTTGGCCAATTTGCTGTAGCAGCCCAAGGGACTCGATTCATCTTCATAGCCTCCCTATAAGTAATAAAAATTTAAACGAGTGAGCAAGACTTTCAAGAGGTGATGAGGGTTTTTTTGGATCATCAAAAAGCTCATATTCCTTGAGTTGATTCGTAGGGGGCAAAAAGGAGTTGTGTGAATTAGTAATAATACCTGCGTGCAATGATGTTTTCCAGGCGAAGTACATTCAGAAGGAAGGCGATCATCGATTTGACTTTGCCTCGGGAAGAGAAGATGGTCTGGCGACTCTCGCGACGGGCTCGCGTATCTCTTCGGCAACGGACTCGGGTCCAACAAACTCTCGCTCAGCATCGGCGATCGCTTCCCGCTCCGAACGGGACACACCACGTTGGAACAGTAGATCTGGGGAATTCGCTCCGAGCGAGGCAGCGACTTCACTTTCACCTACAACCCCAAACGAGGACACTCAGTCAATTTTAATAATCATCAAAGGGAAATTTTTCCCAATCCTCATGTCAAAACCTCCTTTGAGATGGTCGAGGGAGCGAGGCTAATTAGGGTTTGAGGCAAGCCAACTAGTCAGTCAATCGAGTCAATATAATTATTAAGTATACTGTACTCTCAACACCTGGCTGGTCTTTCTCCCCATTTTTCCTCGCTCCTCCTTCCTCCTTGGGTAACTTTTACAATTAACAAAAGAAATAGGTTCCCTCGCCATCATCCACGATCAAGAGAGAATACAAACGAGTTAAAAACTTGCCTTGATCGTATGACTCTTGAAATTAGCCGTTGGAAACTCGTGGTCTTGCGGAGTCCTCACAAATTTTGATGCAAAGTTCTCTCCTGGCATCGTGACCTTTTGGTTCAAAAACAATGGGGAAAATTAGCAAATACATCCCAACACTTCCATTCATGTCATTCGTTTCAATCAGTCATTATGGTTCTTCTCTTACCCGATACATGACATTTTTAGGCTCTTCTCCTTTTGTGAGCGAGAGCCAGGCGGAGAGTTGAGAGAAGTGGAGGAAAGACCGGACAGCTTGCAAAAGACTCCGCCCATTCACAAAACATTGACTCTCCCCGCCCACGACTGATGGGCTCCGCTTGGGCATCGAGGAGATCGTCCAGGTCTCAAGCAGAACATAGGCAGGGTCAGGCAGCGGGCAAACTTGGCCCGTCCGCGACTTCTCCCTCCCGCATTGGCAGTCGGAGCAAAGTAAGACTTCCACGCAGAGAGGAACCCCGTTCCCCCACAACAGCCCCACATGCTTCCGGAAATTCTCTTCACGCGCACACTACATAGAAGGAATCACAGAGTTGACATTAATTGGATTTGCATGGCACAGGAAGGCCAACCAGATTAGCGTCTCTCCCATGTGTCTGAAGGAATGAGAGAAGGAGGGAAAATTCCTTCCATCGATTTTCGGGAGAGGCGGAAATGAGGTTGACCTACTTTCCTCTTTTTCACTCCGTGTGTGCTCTAAATCCTATATATATTGGATTCGGAGTCATTTTCGCATCTTACCAGGTGATTGTCAGCAGGCTCGCAGGAATGGCCCTTAGGGTTGAGTTGGAGGAAGGGGGCACAGTGCGGGCCTTCGCCGTAGCCCCTTGGCGTCAAACCAGGCAGTCGCCCTTCAGCAATCAAAAGCCCCAAGCCGAGGAATACTTCATGCGGCTCCGGCTCCACTTCCACCGAATGCATCTGTAATTTCCAGAGAATTACACACACATTTCATCAAACAAGTCTGTTCCAGTTCCGAGAGATCCTCATGAATCCTTCATGCCCTCATTAGATTTTCAAATCCTCATTCCTTCCTTGACTAAAGAGCTGCGTTGGGCTTATTCGATGAGATGATTATATAGCTCGCCTGGCAAGACACACATTCTACATCCTATTGCGAAACCAAGATTCGTGCAATGAAACTTTCTTTTTCTCCTCTCATAATAAAACTTCTCTATATACACTTATTATTTATTGATTTTCAAAGTCAGTCGTGAATCAAGCCCGATATTGTTCAAGACTCCCCCATTATACATTTGATTATGCTCATAGTCTTTGAGGCTAACATAAATAATTCCCCGTTTCTTTCAAGACTTTTCTTACTACTAATAAAGAATTGCGAAACCGAATCAAATCCCAATCGAGGCTGTTCGCTACAATAAAGAACCCCAGAGCTTAAACAACTAAAAAAGGGTGAGGGCCACGTGAAAAGATAAAATTATGTTTCTTCCCTGGCTCAGTGAATTCATTCCTGACTTTATAAGTACATGCTCTCCTCATGCTTCCTTCGTCGTCCTCAATCCAAAAAAGAAGGAGTCAACTTATTCTCCCCTTCTTCTATTCTTCGCCCATCAAGTTCCCTTCGTCGGGTTCGACGAGGGAGGGGAAAAATTTCCTCGTCCTCCTTTGCGCTCTCGCTCAGTCTGCTCTCGCCTGGGGTTGAGGAGAACTTGAGACTGCGAGCAGACAGGGTCGTGACGTCACGTGATCGAGCCAATTCTGGGTCGCCTGTGCACGGGCGAATCCGAGGTTCGGGGGATATTATTCACATCATATGATTCAAGAGCAAAATCCGATGGCCACGTCGATCGCCAAGAATGTTCAAACTCCATGACTTCGTTATGGGCACTAAGCATGGATTATACGAGAGGAGGAGGCGGCTCTTCCCCAAGAACAACCATCGATCAGCCCATCAGCCCTCAGAGGAACCTGAAAACCTGAACCACTCCAAACTCAAACGGAGGATCGCTGATGGGCGGTGGTGAAAAAAAGGGAGCAAGTGAAACTCGATTTGTGTCAATGACCTCCTTTAAACTCAAGCCACACGCAATAATACGCAATTGCAATGAACACAGGAAGGGTTGTCTCTCCTCGGTTCCCCTTTTTCCTCCTCCTTCATCGTCCTAGCAGAGCTCGTTGCCCGTCGCTCCTCTTAATCCACTGCTCGAGAGTCAGCCAAAGAACAGTTTCATCAGCTCCAACCCAACAATGTATGGGACATCCCCCTCTCTCACACTCCATGACGACTCCACCGCCGAACGTCGTCATCCAACAAGATAGCCTCTCATATGAGGAAATTGCTCATCAGCTCAAACCACTCGAGTGGCCCTGCCTGCCTCCTTATCATATCCACGCACCAGTCCTGTCTCCAAGTCTCACATCTCTCAATGTAATAAAAGTGCGAAGCGCAGTATCCCAGTATTGACTCCATGAACAGATACTCTCGTACATTGCATGCATACCTGACTGCGAGAACCCAAATTACGACTCAGCTCCTCAATGCTATGACGAAGTAGAAAAAGTCCGTGCGTATCCTTCGTCGCTTTAAATCCGCCTTTTCCTCCTATTCATACACCCAGAGAGATCTCGAGGAACGAGAGAGGTTTGGAGGTCCACATGCAATACCAGCTCCTCGATTGCCTCACCACCTCCATTGTGCTGCATAGGGAAGGCGGTGGAACTGAGAGAAGGAGCGAGTGAGGGAGCGAGAGAATAGAAAGAAAAAAGTGAAGTGGAGGACGAAGAGGTAAAAAATGAAATAGCAATGGAACTGATGTGAGCTAAAGAGTGAGAGAGAGAGAGAGTAGATTGGGTTCTTCAAGGTTTTAGGACTTAGCAAACGAGCTTACGCTTCGCACATCGATGTGCATCGTTGTGTAATGGCACAAAAATGAAACTTTATTATTGCCATTGAATACAATATGCTCATATGAATGTATGCTCATGAATGTACTTATTCTGCTACCCAGAAAAGAGTCGTCCCATGATCACATCCACATTTGCCCAGCTCCGTTGCTGCTCCACCAGCAAGGGAGAAGGAAAGAACAGAAGAAGCAATAAAAATGCAGTCGGGGAGGTGAGACTCGCCAGGTTTCCCTACCTCGTACCACTTTCTGAGGGATCTCTTCTTCTTCGGGAACAATGGGAGTCTCGTGGGGACTCGCACTAAGGGAGAGTCACCTTTACTCTCATATTATGAGACCCAGACCACATGAGATGGAAGGGAGATACCAAGAAGAACTTTTCCATGTGTGAGCATCCAACTCCATGGAGAAGACCAGACACAGCTGGGAATGAGGATAATTCTCATCTCATGGATAAGTCTGTCCAAAGACAAAACTCCTCTTCTCTGTACTTCTCTAATAACTCCTCTGCCACCCTCGTTTTTAACGATGATTTGAATAATCAATTCCTCTCCATCACCATAAAACAATTCTCCCCCAACAGACTTCCTCTCTTGCTTCACAGGTCGATGGAGGAGCTTCGCCTCACCTCAATTGTTCACGAGAGGAAATGAGGCGGAGAAATGAACCGTCCCTCCCTCAAACACTGGAAATCCTCACTCATGTCCTCTCTTCCAAAAAATACTTTTATTTTATTACAATTTTAAAAATTCCTCACCTTGTTTCAATGGAAGATCAATCAACGTTAGGTTTAATTAACACAGACAAGCCTTCATAACTTCATCACACTCCATCCTCCTCCTCACAAGGAGGAGTCGCAAAGTCTAACAATGTGAACAAAGTTACGGGAGTCAGCTGGGAAATCCAATACACTGGATGGAATCAGGCTCAAATAAAATCAATCTTGACTCCCACTTATTCTCAGCCATCTAAATGTCGAAAGAACTTGGAAGAAGCGAGTCTCCTAAAATGGGTTCTTTGTTTTCCACACACACACACACACACACACACACACACTTTGGGAAGGTGTTCAAGTCCAAGACAACGGTGGGGATTCAATGGAGGACCATCTGATCCAGCCTTCTGCACTAGGGAGAAAAATGCTCTGGTGTGGGCAAAGGGAGCAGAGTGACTGACTTGCTCTGGGATATCCTTCTCCCCTATTCCAACACTCTGCACAGAAGAGAACACTGGTGGATGGAGAGGGTTCGTTGGGGTTGCCTATGGTGAGCCTGGCTGGCTGTCTTCGTCATCAGCTGTTTCCCACAAGGTCTTCCACTTTGCTAGGGGGCCTCTCCCTCCTCGCCCTCCACTCCATCTTCTTCTTCTCCGCCCGACCCACCAGCAAACCCAGCGATCAACTCTTCCTCCCGTCTCTCCGCACTCGCTCGCAAAGACCTCAGTCGATCCGCTCGCTCCTAAAACACCCGAAATAAACAAACCACGTTCATTACACGAGAATCACAAAAACTTATTTTTCTCACACACAGCCCCTATATAGCAAAGCTTATTTTTCTCACACACAACGACAACACTCTGAGGAAAAACCTCTCTGGCCAAAAAGCAAAAAGGAAAAAAACTTTAAAAAAAGCAAATATTTTACATAATCAAGTCAAAAAAGCTCAAAAGCACAATAATACACTCGACTCCTAAATGACTCAAATTTTCTTCAGCTATCTCTAAACTTTGTATCCAAACACACTAAAAATACATGCCCTTAATGCATAATGTTCTACGTGATTTAAATAGGGAGCTCGCTCGAGTCTCATCCAGCTTCAGGATTTGGAGATTACAACAGCTCTAACGATGGATAATTTGTTGACAAGAGCCATGAAGGCAAGTTGTTGTTCAGACCTAATTTACCTAATAATAAAATAATCACTCGACGACCTTCCTCGTCTCTTACTGCCACCCAGGCTCTCTCATCCATCCACGCATATGAAGCCTCATAAAATATATAAATTAAATACATGCAGAGATATCAAGCTCCACTTCAGCCCCAGAGCTGGACTTTGACGTGAGAGGATTGTAAATATTTTCCTTCCATTTCCTCCTTCTTCACTCAATACACTGAGAGCTAGCTCATTTACAAAACTGCATTTGATTCTCTTACATAATAAAAAAGATTAAAAAGCTCTCCAACTTCTCCTGCCCTGCGAAGAAGAGACACTCAACATGGTAGTCTAATATCAAGAGAAGCTCATATATAAATAATGAATAAGGATACATTTTATTACACACATATTCCTCCACATGGTCGGAGAATAACGACGGGGAGAGAGAGAGAGTCAAGTCAAAGAACTAGCGAACCATGGTGTCCCTTTTGTATAAAGCTCAACCACTCGCTCAAACAACATTTCTCTAATCTGCCTCATACTTACAGACTTTTATTCAATACCTACGCTTTCGTTCCAAAAGATAAATGAAAAAAATAGTCTCTCACTCAGTTAGCCATATTATACCTATGAAGCTCGCGAGTGTCCTGGCTTTAAAAAGCTCCATTAACAAGGAGGAGAGAAAGAGGAACTCAATTGCCTTCAGAAGAGTCCACGTGATGGAATCATGCTTATTATTATGTTTCCGCTCCCCCGGACTAAACCTTCTCAATTGCCGTTAAATACAACAAAGTTTCACAAATATATCACAAATGAGCCTCATAATGGGCTTCGCAACTTGAGCTTCTCTTCTGATTGTGAGAAACATGAACATTTGAAAAATCTAGGCCTTTTCCATTCCCCATGCTGTTATTCCCCTCCTATAATTACACTTCCTCTTAAATTGTCCCAAATGCACACGTTTTGGAAAATAGCAAAGTACAGTAGAGCAAACATTAGAATATTACCTATTCTAAATGGAAATGTACCATCGATCACCTCACTAAATTCCCTTCCATTGGGTTCGAAATACTTCGAAACCTTAGCCTTTCAAGTTTTTCTTGCTACATTGACTTGCATTTACTTAAGTAATAACAAAAGTCCAGTACTTTCTTTTACCTAGAAATCCTTATTAGACCCTAATTCATTTTTAGAATATTCTCACATACATGCACTTTGCAATCATTTCGTAGAAAAAGAAAGAGAGACAAAAAGGGGATTTTTATATTTTCTCTCAACATTTCATGATAAAAAGAATGTGGAGCAAAGGAAGTGGAATTGAGTCTTGTAGTTGTAGGGAATATGAAGGTTGCCATTTTTTCCACTTTCTCGCAAATTCGTGAATTGAGCTCTCACGTATTAAAACTCCATCTTAAATGGGGGAACTGCAAAGAAGCAAAGGCTCCTAAAGACGCCTAAAGACTAGGATTTATATGCATGTGCAAAGCAAATAGACTGTATAATCATATGCGAAAAGCCTTTAAAAGCTTTGCAGATATTCATAGCCGAACCTTGAGTTTCTGACTTCGTTCATGGACAGTATTCATTTCTTGACGCACTGAGGAAAGTCGATCCAAATCCGATTTCATTGTAGCCATCTGAAATGCAAAATCATTTAATTTCAACATTTCAATTCCATCATTCATTGAGAATTCATCAAGGAGTCACACACAGTCTTTTCATTCCACATTAAAACAATTTGTTCTTGCATCCATTTTAAAACAAGGACCACAAGGAATTTAATTCAATGTCCTTAATGAATAATTTTTATGTGACACGAATCAATATTTGAACATCTGACTGAGAGATAGCAAACAAGGAGGAGTAGTAATGAAGGGTGATGGTTATTAATTTATGAGCAATTGGGCCTGTTAATGAAATAATCAAATAATGATTAAGAGGAGGACTAAAAGTTCCAATAAGGTTCCTGCTTCATCCTACATTACCATGATAAGATTAAACTTTGGAGAGGAGCCAGAAACGCTCAATTTTGAATGGCTCGTACACAGGATGGAAAGTAGGTCTCTCCACGATTACAAATGAGGAATGTTCGCTACACAGTTCTAGGGCAAAATCGGGATAAGTTCTTGGTCGTTTAAAACCCTTCTCGGGTTTTCCCTTCGGTGTTTCACTATCTCAACACGCATCCACCTCGGCTATTAAACAATGCATTAAAATAAATTGCACTTTGGGGACTTGGACTATTTTCGTTGCACAATATTTTATACATCAGCACGAGAAAATCTCAAAGGGTCAATTCAACGATCTTAAATTACCGTGTGCATTTTTCCTTTAAACTTAACATTCTTTATATGTGGAAATTCCATTGTTTGATAGTTCTAAATAGCGTATTGTATACACTAGAATTAAAATATTTATGTCAATCGATTTGAATCAATACTAAAATAATGCTTAAATGGCATTAGCACTTTATCGTCCTCATAATCTACCTAACTTGTTATAGAATATAAAATATAGATCAATCAAGCTAGTCATAAATAGCTTAATGAGACAAGAAAAAGTGAAATAGATATAAGTGGTCAATCCAGAAAGTCAGGATCTGGTCGATTTCTTAATTGCCCTTACTTAGCTAGCTTAATGAAGAATGAATAAAATAGCGATAGCGTGACTAGTTTATATCTTTTACTAATATGGAATCAATGTAAACGAGGTGTAGCTGTTGCGTTATTCAATAATAAGGTCGCAATTATATTTATTTGAGTTTTAAAATGCCATATTAAAATATATAAAACAAGTTGGAATTTGACCTTGAGAGTTGTGATTAATACTTTTAAAAATAAGTGTTTAGTTTAAAAAGTCGTAAGAGTTTTTAGTCATTTTTGAAATAAAAATAGCTTAATTCAAGGAAACTTTCTTGACTCATGAAATGTCCAATTTAAGCCGATGTTTAAGCCTCATTTTAGTTATATTGAAAGATTTTGGGTTAATCCATTTTATAAACATTTTCAGAAAATTAATCATATCATTAAAATTTATCATCAAGCCAAATCCGCCGTGTTATTATTTATTTTTAGGGTAGATTTGAAGATAAAGAAAATAATTTACAATGAGTAAGCATATCTTCAGTTATCTCCTAATATTGGTAAATTAATTATGAAAATTATAGTATTGCTCTCTTTAACTTTTGAACTTTGCATTGAATAATCTTTCATTTGGATATTTGGAAGCTACCTAATTATAATTGAAATGTAAAAAATCAATTAAATGACAATAGATTATAATTTATAATATATTTTTGATAGTAAAATATATTTTTAAAATCTTTTTAGTTTAAAATGTTAATGCAGACAGTTATAGAAATGAATAGGTTCTTATTTATTAAATAATTATTTAAACATGAATATAAATAATTTATATATATATTTATGAGAACATAAATGATCATACCAGTGCTTTTAGTTGTTCAAATTGAGGGCTGTTGTAAACATTATCATTGTGTGAAGTCACTTCGTCGATTACCACACCTTGTTGGTCTCTGAAAAATAAATGAAAACAATTTTTCATTACTTATATAATAAACTTATTATTTAATTTAATAATTCTTCAATTTAAATTATTACAAAATCTAAATCATAAAGAGAATGAAAGAAAAGTTATAGACATTACTTAACAATTAACATTATTCAATTTATGAATTAATATTTATGATTTTATAATGAAAGTAATAAACAATTTATAATTAAATGTTATTTGCATGTGGAGTTTATTTTATTATATAATGTCTTACGTGAGCTCCTTAATTTCTTTGCTGATCTTTGTAAGCTCAATATCACAAGAATCCAAAAGTCCGGAGACGAGTAATGTCGTGGTTGACGATGATGCTCCTTCGTTCTTCACTTCATCTCCTGCCAAGGCCAGGGGAACTTGGGATAAGGTCGAGGTCGAAGGACAGCTCTCGTTGACAATGTCTTCTTGATTTTCAGAACTCATGGCTTTGGTCGGTGTCGGTCACTTTTACAAAATACTATCAAATATTCGAATGTATCAGAATGTAATGTTAGTTGGAATGTGTTCGCTTAACCAGGCATGTTAATGTGTAGAGAATTAAGTGAAGTTTAAATGTATTTAGTTCTTTCGTGATGTAATCATTTATATTAAGAACAAAATTACAAATTAAAGAGCTTAGTCAATCACACCGCCACTAAACCGCTTCTACTACTCCACAACAAACATAGCACGTGGATTGTAAGAATACAAGAAATTCACTTTATATTCTACAGATGTCGCAAAAGAGAATGTCTCGCAGCACCCCTAATAAATCCCTGAAAATGCAATTGACGAAACAATGAAGCATTGGAAAGACAAGAAAATTGCTGAAAAGGAATATATTAAACGGGTCATCCAAATTTATTTAAAGTATCATTCATATAATTCTAAATAAAATGAACGGTTTAAGTATGCAGAGATCTCATTCCAGTGGTTCACCTCTGTATGAAGAAAGGAATTATGTAAATGATTCAAATCTCGATTTATTAAAATTAATTATTTTTGATTGGGGTTTTAATTTTATTTGGATGACATGAAAATATTTTTGGATGGGAATTTTAATAATTTAGGAATTAAATCATATGGATGATACTTTATATATTTTGATGGCCTGTTTAATACGTACCAAACATTAATTGATGATTAAACGTTTTAATAGAATCATTTTTATAATTAAATGATGATTAAGAAAACGAAGGAACATTTAATAATACTATCTTCTTTATTACTTTTTACTACAATATATGTATCTAGTAACTTAAAAGCTTGAAATTATAATTAATTGTAATATGAAGTAAAACTAAAGACAAAACAAGATCAAAACAGCTTCAGAGCACACGTTAGATAAATATTTTTTGTGTGCTTAATTATATCTTATATCATTTATGTAATTTTATCCTTTATGTAATATACGATTTTTAAATGTTTTTCTATTTTGCAATTAAGAAAAGTAAAAACTTTTAAACATTACATAAAAATTTAAAGAATAACAAAATTAAAACATTGATAGTCACTATAAAGTGAAAATCAAACCATAGCCAAACAGATCACTGGTAAAGGTAGAGCATCTTGAAATGATTCTTCTTTTCAAACATCAACTTGCTCAAATTCAAAGTTTGTATGAAGTAAATTTTCAAGTGATTGTGAAATGATGTTGCAAAGATCTGCAACATCTTTGGCATCAGGAATGGCAACTTTGTCGGCCATTAAGGCTAGCCGAATGGATTCTCCATAACTTGACAAAACAAATTTTAATTAATAAAATTTCACATTTAATGCTCATTCAAAATAGAGTATTCAAAATAATAAACTTTTACCTGAGAACAGATACCCCAATACTTGCAAGGCCTTTAGCTAAGCACATCCTATTAAAATGAAAAATAATCTTAGTTTCCAAAAAGATATTTTCTAATAATGGTAAATAGTGTATCATTTCCTACCAAAACATGACGTCTTCTAATGGATGAACCCCAAAGACGGAGATTTTTTCAGATGGTCCTGCAACGTTTGAGAGCATCACGGTGGCTCCTCGTTGAGTACAAAGCGGCCCAGCAAGGGATGTAGGAAGGAGACAGACAAGTTTGGTGGTCCAGTAATTGGCAATAAGAGAATGAGACTCGTTGAGCTGTCGGACCATTTCTTGTGTTCTGTTCACTTCTGCTAGACTCAATTGTTTATTTAACCCAATCGTGTAACAACCACCAGTCCTAATCAAAAAAGAAAAATTATAAAATTCCATTTACTTTTTAATTATTCCATCTTATAATTAATATTTTAGATTTAGATGGACTCTCTTGCCTAGTTATAAAATTGTTTATTTATTTAATAAATAAATTGACGCATTTGACTATTTAGTCAATAAAATTGGGAAATTTAATCACCAGTGATTGCAGAGTTTGTCATCAGGATGCTGAGGCCAAGGAAAAGGCGCCGAAACATGAATGGAGTCAGGAACGAGCATTTTCTTCTTTTCCATGTATTTGAAAAGCCCTTGGCTCAGAGCAGAACAGACGAGAGTCTGGAATGAGAATCCGTACTTCTTTTTCAAATTCTTCATGAGGGACAATGGGATGGGTTGAGACATGGCCGCGACCCATTCGTCCTTGAACTTTCTTCGTGGGAATCTGAGTGCATTGCTGTCACGGAAGCTCCTCTGCTCCCAGTATAAATATGGAAGACGAAAGAAGAGGTAGAGGTAGAAAAAAAATTGTTCCAGACAACTCGTCGGGGCTCGCGGTAGGTATGGAAGTTTGTTCAAGTTCTCTTCAGCGAAGGAAGACAAGACCATTTTAAGCAATGAGTACCCATCACTAGACATCAATTACAAGACCCATTTGGCATTACACACGAATATTTTTATTTCTCTTGTCAAGATTTTATTTTATTACCAGTAGGAATGACTGACTCTGTACAAAAACAGACTTTTCTCCTCTTGGTCTTCTTCGTGGTTTTTGTAATTGGGAATCAAGAGGAATTCCCAGGCCGGCATTCCCACTTTCATTGGTTTATTGGCCATCTTTCCTATTAGCGAAAGAAGTTTGTCTTGAGTTACGATTTCGTTCTCCAAAATCTTCTCACATAACCTGAAAGTCATACAACAAATTACATATTTTAACAACTAAACTTTTATGAACAATTCTCGGTCAGATTCTTTAAAGGATTGCTTGCCTATATATATATATATATATTTGTTCATTAATATTGGAAAGTGATTTGATTGTCTTTAAACCAATAACTTTTTTAAAAGGTCATAAAATAAATTTCGGAAAATCCAAACAATTCGATTCAAAGTTATGCTTATGTTTCAATCTCAATTGTATGCCTTCAGTCTATATAAAATTAAATGTAATTATATAGACGCTCAATTATTTTAGGTTTGAATAACTACCTTTTTAATAGCACATTAATTTTCGTCAATTATGTAATTCAGTTCAACGGCCAACTGCCGAATCATACAACAAACATGAAATAAATATAAAGAATAAATGAGCTTCATTTTGAGGAAACACGTTCCAAGGAATTATGTATAAAATTGTCATTATATCTCACATGTCCGATCTACCTTGAATTTTAGGTCTTAATGTATATCATCTACATACCTGTATCATTTCAATACATTACGGACAAGGATGAAACACATCACTCTACCTCTCTATTTTTGTAAAAGAGCATTCCATATTTTATCATAATAAATAGGTTTAAAAATCTAATAAGTTAAACGAATGACTTCCTACTATTTCGTCAATTGCTTAAATAAATGTCCAATACAAAGATCATCAAGTAAGATATATAATTTATCATTCTTGTTTATATTTCTTAGAATTCTTCTTACTTGGCTCATATCATAGCTGAATATAACAAACGACTTTTTTCTTAAATGATACGAAGCCGGAAGGTTTAGCTATTCATTGATTTCGAGGTAAAAAGTGAAATTAATCTCAGCATGGGACGAAAATCCTTCACGTACCAAATATTCATAATCAATTAAAATGTAATATCTTTAAGAATGCCCCAAACACACCTTTTGTTTAATTAATACCATCTTAAAAAACACAACATAATAACTAACCTTACATGATGTTCAACTTTGAAGTTCTGGTCCCAAGTCCACCACCAAAACCCCAGCCAATACTTTTGAATCTGCATCAACTTCTCATACTTGAGCTTTTCTCCTTTGTTCCTCTTCTCCTGTAAGACTTTCGTAGCAAACCAATTTTGAACATGAGCTAAATCCACTGCTCCCTTTACAACTAAAATCCCTGGCATCAAAGTCGAGGGTCTTTCCTTGGCTCCGTCCGCCGCAAAGAAAGCATCTCTCGGCCCAACAATTGACACAAACTCGGGCTTAAGAACTTTAGATAACAGAAAAACCACATATCTCCACAAAAGGAGAAATAACGCAAGAATAAAAACAACAGGAATACCAGGCAATGCCACAATGAATGCTAAAATAGTTTTGATCACTTGAACAAATATTCTGTATTTCGACGAGACCGTCATCGTCCTCGTCGGACTCAATTTCTCAAACAAGGCACAACTTCGCACTCAGGTCCTTAAACACTCTCTCTGATCAAGTCTCATGCAGAATGAGAAAATGAGAGTTATGAAAAGTTTTGACGCTCGCAAGATCTCATCCACTGAAGAGGGGCCAATTTGGAACTTTGTGAGAGGGGAGTGTAAACGCTCGTTCGTAGTAAAGTAGTAAAGCATACACACATGCATATAATGAAAAGAGAGCGAAAGCACCCCTTGCGTATCTACACACTTAATTTTTATATTACGTACTTCAGCGCTGAAGTGCCTTACCCCTCTCATTTACCTTACCTTTTTCTCCTAATCACATTTGAGTGTTTCTTTAAATGCTCACATACTCAAGTCAACGAGAGGATCTCAATCTCATATGAGATGAGAAGGTATGAGCACAACATTTTATATAGGTACGTAAAATGCTCATAACTACTGTATTATAAGTATAGTATGACTTGTAGATCTTTTAAGGTACACTGGTGCGGTGAATTTGATGAATCTGACATGTTACACTATGAGGACTCTGACAGCGAAAAGGACACTTTATATAGTTTCCATTATTGAATACAATATAATATACCTTGGTAAGATATAATAATGTCAAATGGTCAAATGCAAATTTGAGAGCCTTCATCTTATTGTGAGATGAAGATTGCATTGTTGTGGGATGAGAGGGCTATGGTCCTCTCATCATTCGATCATTCCTATGTTCTTACCCACATTAGGAAAAAAAGACATATATAGTTGGACGACTCTCGCCAGTTTATCATGACAAGTGATATGATTTCCGCTTCCTATATGATCTTTAGCCGCGTCCAAAATTTTAGTGACCCAAATCAAAACCTGAATGGGCTCATATAGAGATCGAGTTGGGTCATATAAACAATGGAAAACTGTTTCACTCAACCTCCTACCAACCATTTTATCCACAACTGAATGCGAAAAGTAAAAGTTAATAAAAATAAACACTCTCGAGCTTGAGATCAAATCTCGAGAGGCATGGAAAAGTAATGATGAATTATAAGATCACAGTACGTAACAGCCGTTGCACTCCAACTTTCAATCCACACAAACAAACCCACACACACACACACACACACACACACACACACACACACACTTCACATAATAATATCACTTTTCTCCTTTGCTGGATATTGAGTGTGTGATGGAGTTGGAATTGTGACTTATTTAAAAATATATAATCGAAAGATGAATTTAAAATGAATTAGTTTGAATTTTAACACCAATGCTGATTAATAAACTTTTATCAGAAAAATTAAATATTAAATATAACTTAATGATGAACGGATATAAATTTTTATTTTATAACCATTATTATTAAATAAATTAAAGCAATTTATTAAACTTTTAATTTTATTATAATTGGCATATAATAAAAATTTCCTATTTTACCTTATTGAGAAAATTGAGGACTCATCTTACTGTTTAATTTAGGTCTTTTCTTGAGTCTTGAACCCTCGTAATGCAGTTTTGGGGTTCAAGAACATCCAGAAGGCTTTAAGAATGTGGTGATTATAAAAACTTTACCTACATACCCGTCACCGCATGATTCCTTTATTTTTTCAATAGCCAGCTCTTGGGACTGATAGGAGAGAACAATAAAGGTGAGGTCGTAATCTTCTTTCTTCTTTAACTAGGTCTTCTCTGATACGAGATTAGATGGACTTTTATTAGCATTTCTCTGGTTTATGCCTTCAGTCACCCTTTGGGTTCAAGAGTTGACGCACGGCACCAACGAGATTTCTTTGGCGATTTGTGGAATTGCAATTACTGTTCATTTGCTAAACTGTGCTGGAGGAACTCAACTATTTAACTATCGTATAGATCAAATCGCATGTATCCAAGCCAAATAGAAAACAATGAACTTGATTTCGAAAAAGTTGTCGAGGGAGAGCGAGGTTGCTTGTCGTAGTTCGTGTCTTCCTCATCACCGTCCCATGCCATCCATGACATTCGGTCGTCCTATTACTAACACTTTTACTTTGCCGACTATCACATTACTTTTACAGTCGCTGTATCTTTGCAAATCATTCTCTTTCTTGCATTTATAATTCACTTAAAAGCTTGTCCATCAAAGTGTAGGACCATACACATCTAACTGTGTCCGATAGCATAATGTCTTTCGCTTTGAGTTTCTAAATAATATTTTTACATGTTTAACGTGCGCAATGTACAAATAAATTTCAATTACCCACACTGCAATAATGCAATTACCATTTCTCAGTAGGAATTCTTTCCTGATTTTGTCAACTGCAGATTGCATGATGCTAGGAAATGCGTTACATCTTAAATTGCTGCTAAAATTCATAAAAATTGATGATTTTTTCGGGTTAAATACCTCGTTTTACCTTAACTGTGAATGCTAGTAAAAATAATGAAAATACCATTGCAATCTCATTGTTCAAATTATCAAATTATAGGCTATATGAAATAAGGATGTATAAATCCATACGCATAAACTATTTAAACTTCCAATGAAAAAACTTTGATGCAAATGAGAGCAAATTCCTGTACGATTACAATACAAATCATCTTCACACTGTTAGAAGATGCTTAAATGCTATTTTAATAGAACCTCATTCGAAGATATATCCTATGATATATTGTGAGTATAATGATGAGAATACTATGTAGGTAGATACAATATAAATTACATAGCGTAGTCAATATTCGAGATTTAGATATTGAATTTAATGATGACTGATGAGATAAAATACGCTCAATTTGTATTAAAGCGCTTTGGGCTGAAACCTTTCAATCATTATTATGACTAGACTTAAACGAGACAACCTAAGGGTGAACGAAAATCAATCATTGCAATCAAATATGATGGTGATGAACCTTGAAAGAGAAGACGAATATATTCTAACGATAAGTCCCATGTACTATTAGTATGTACTGAGTATAGAAAAAACTATGACAAACCGACAAATGAATAATATTAAAAAAAAACTTTGAAATAACACAATACGATACCATTATAATATAAACCATTTAAATCTTTATATTCTGGTTGATTCTATATAGGATGTTATTTGTCTACAAACTTTAATGAATAAAAATGAAAATAATGCCCGTACTTTTTAGGTTTTTCAACGTTCTTTAAAGGCTTTCATTAACCAAGATTAAATTAATTTTCATATTTAAGGATTTAATAATTGTATGTTTAATAATCGTTTAATTTAATTAATTTAACAATAATTTAGCAAATTATCTCAGAAAATTGTAATTTGCTTCAACAATTGCTTCATCTGAAATCACAATTGTTGTTATAAACCTCTAGTTATTTGCACATTGTACATATAACATTGACTATTTTATCTTAACTAGTTTGACATTATCAGACTTATGAATATTGATTTTAAAATAATTGTAATTTTTTCAATTAGCTATTGAAAATCACTATAAAACATTAAAAATTAATGATAATTAATTTAGTAAATACGCACCAACAAGAAAGCTCTAGTATATTAGCATGTACTTATGTATACAATATAATTAGGGATTAGAAATAATTAGTTTTGATCATACTATGCTTTAAAACTTCAATTTACTATAATTAATTTTTACATAATAATTACCCAACGAACTCGTTGCAATATTAAAGAACAAAATGTTAAAATGCATTTCATATTATAGCACAACATTAATCGTCAGTCATGAGAAGATTATTATGTCAAGTAAAACTTTTTCATCATAAACTTCATAACAATTAATTAAAAGAAATTAAGACATTATTACGATAAACTCAACTGCTTCTGTGGCTTTATCCTGTTAATAAGGCTTTTCCTTTGTCCTTTTCAACTGCACTTTGAGTCTTTTTGGGCCAATTTGAAATCCGTTCATTGCTTGGATGGCGAGTTGAGCGCTAAGTGGATTGTCGTAGGAGACAAAGCCGAAGCATTTAGACAAGTTCGTACTCTTATCAATGAAGACTTTGGAGGAAAGGACGGTTCCAAATGGGAGAAACGACTGTGCCAGATCACCGTCCGTGAAGTCTTGTGGCAAATGGTAAATGAAGAGATTGGACCCATCGGGACCCTCCACCTGTGAATAATGCATAATATAAGGAAACGTCACTTATTCTCAATAGGAACCGTAATGCAAAGATATGGATGTAAAAATGCGGAAACCTGCTGAGGACTCGAGTTGGCGGCGGAGAGGGAGGGGACGCCCAGACTCGTCATGAGCGAGAAGGGGCTCGCCTGGTTCGAAACGGCGTTGGAACTCCCAAGCATCCCTAAGTGCTGACCTCCGCTTGCCCCGCCCGAATGAACCATATTCATGTTGGTGGCAGTGAGGCCGGCCAACAGAGTCATTGCGAGGTCCGTCGAAGACTGAAAATTCGAAAGGGGTGTGAGGCCAGATGAGCCCAGCGGGGGAACGCAAGAGGAGGCCGCTGATGCTGCTGCTTGTTGCTGGAGAAGTTGCAGGAGCTTCAATACAATCATTTTATTAGATCAATCAATCAATCTTCGCTCCTTCTACTTTCGTATATCAAAATATCGAAATTCAATAAAATCAATCATGTTCCCGACAAGCTAAATAGTTAAATAAATCATAAAGAGCAAGTTATAATTTAGCTTGTATTTGAAATGCTTTTAAAGAAGATAGAACATAACCAAGGAATATCTAACATAGGTACATAAGCTTATAACTGAAACATAACTATAAAGGTTAAGTTTGTACAAATTAACGTTAATTTAACAATCATTAAGTTTTATGAATGGCTTTTATTATTAATAAGTTATTACTGATAGATATTGATTTTTCTGAGCGAGAGTTTGATCAAGAAGCGAAGGTGCGGTGTTCTGCAAGACTGTTGCGGTTCCAGCAGTAGATCCTCTTGATCCTTGTTTCTCCTTCTGAATGTCAGCAAACTTGACGACGAGAGGCGAGGAGCATCCTTCCATTATTTGACTCTGGTGCATGGTCTTGATGGCCGAGATGGCACAGGCCTTGGATGAGAAGGTGACGAAGGCACACCCGCGGCTTTGCCCGTTTGAATCCCGCAAAACAGAGCATTCTTCAATGAGGCCAAAGCGACCGAAGAGCAACCGGATGTCATTTTCATTCAATTTCTTGGATACCATCCCGATGAAGATCTTCCTTTCTATTAATGAGACAAAAATAAAGTTTTTCCTCTCAACGCCCAATCCTCTCCATTTTGGTAAACAAGAGGGTCTTCTCTCTTCCCACATTCCCTTGAGGAACGGAGACTCAAGAATGAAAAATGTGCGGTGTGTGGGAAGGAACCGATAGTGGAACTATGAATTACCGAAACCTGTCTCTTGAACTGTAAATATAGCTCCTCAATTTTCAGTTGAATAATCTCTACTCACCTCCTCTGTTTTCGTTGTCGGCTGGCTTCACTTGTATTGGGTGATTCATCTGTGACAAAGACAGGAAGAAAGTTTAAAGGACACTCTGGCCATGTACATACAAATGATGTTTATTATTTAATAAGCCTCCTTTGGAATTTTTATAGAATAAAATACATGTGTCATTTGGCAATTTTATTCAAATTTTCCAAATAGGACTCGTTCGTCTTATAAATAATGCTTTCAAACAAATGTCGGCTTTTTATAAATTCATTACAAGGAATTGAAGATAAACGAAGAGAATACATAAATAAATTGAAAGATATACAAAAGATGCATTTTTCAATTGCAATTAAGTATTCATGTCACATCCATACACAAATAATATAAATATTACATAGTGATCATAAGAAATGGCTTACTCCTGGCAAAGTTTTTATATTATGGCAATGATTTTGAGCCGCAATCGCTGATTGTCTAGTATAAAAAGTAATAAAGCAACAACCTACAAAATATAGACACAAAAAATTAAATTTGAATTTAAATTGCATAATATGAATCCACACAAATGCATAATACAAACATAAAATAAGCAAATACATACGTAAATAAAATATAGATAAAGTAATTAAAGGTGTGTTTAATTGCCTCTGCTCTGTTTGGTCACTTTGTCTCTGAGGACATTAATTAAGTAGATTCGTCCAAACTCTTCAAAGTACATTCGCACGTCTGCCTCGTTCCAGGTCTTTGGAATTTGACCAATGAACATCTTGATCGCGTCAGGGTCCGGCATGTCATTCATCCTTCAATCCATTTTTATTAACAATCAAATGATAATTGAGTAAGTCAGTTAGGTAAAGTTGGCTGCATATTAAATTCCGCATTATGGTCTTTGGAATATAATTATCACATTTTCTTCCTTTGGCTTCTCATAATAAATATTTTTAGAACTTAACGTTATTTGACTCCAAAAAGAACACTCATCAGCTAATGAAGAAACAATAATATACTCAACTTGCAAACAATACTATAGGTAGTCAACTTGCAGAGGGATTGAATAAGCAAAAAGAAACAATATTAGGGCCTTCATGCATGCTCACGTATTGAAAATGTATATGTAGATATACAATTTAACATGTGTTCTTTAAGTATTAGTCGGTGACACCGACTCGGTGTATTTAGGTATATCCAAAACTCATCATCACATTAAATTTATATTCTATATTAAGGTATATGAATAATTCCTAGTGAAAATAATATTTACAAGGTGTTTTTGGAAGAGAAAGCGTCAATTACCTAAATAAATTATAATATAATATTTACATTTCTTTATAGTTTTAAGAAATCTTGGAGTATTTTGTTGTTGGACTTTATAATATATAGAAATAAGAAGGTACGAAATATTTAGTAAATTACTCCAAGATTTTTTTCTTTGCTTATCCTAATGAACAAATGTAAAAATATCCGAATGGAGTCTTTTTGACTCAGGACTGCCAATTTAAAATGAATGAAATGATTGATTAGCTAACTCTCCTACATGTTCTTTGAAATCCAAACGAGGAGGCCTGGGGACCTTTGACTCTTTAGCTGAGAATAGAAACTCATTAGAAAGGAGAAGAAAAGAAGAGCAGCTGAGTGAAGCTGGAGGAGAAGCTCATAAAAAGAAGGTGAGGAGAAGCAAAGAAGTCAAAATGATCTCTTGCCCTATTCCATAAAATATAATCATTTTGTGAGATGGATGATTTCCTACGTGTTCATATTTTATCTCTAGCGGTTGGGCTATTTCAAATGAAGCCCCGCGCTAATAAACGTCCATACACGTCTGACTCCTTTCTGTGTAATAAGTTCCATTCAAAATGTGAAAAAAATTGTTGCGGTTTGATGAATTCGGACTAGAACAGGGCAAACTCCTTGGTTGGTTGACTTAAGCACAAAAGGCATATGGGAGACTCAAGTGAATTAAATATACATTCCTCATGGAATGTGATGTGACCAACTAATTGTTAATGTTTGAAGATAAAAAATGAGTTTTATATTTTTGAAAAATAAAATTTAATGAGCTCAACACTCATGATGATTATAGCATGATAAGGTGTGATGTAAATTTGCAAGTTTTTGCCCCATTTTTTAGTTTTAGTGTGGGGAGTGCGTTCACACTTTTCTGTACACCTGGAAAATAAATAATGAGAAAAAACGTGGAGTTGAGACCGAGACTAACAAATGAGCTAACAATAAGTAAGACGATGATAGAGACAAACTTACTTGGACTCTCTGCCCTTTACTCTGATTTCAGAATTCGGAAGGAGGATTAATTAAGGTAGAGTGCGTGTGTTATAATATTTACAAATTGCCTTAAAGCAATATCAAAAACAATATAGTTGAATGGGATGGTTTGTAAAGGAGAACAGGACAACGACAGGACAAAAGAATCAACGAAGAGAGACGAATGACGATGGTGACTGACAGCCTACGAGAAGACGAATGTCTTTTTTCATTTGGCCCTTCCAACTTTTAAACCTTAAGGAACTCGTTTAAGACATGGTGATTTTCGGTATTTCGGAAGTTAACGATACTTATGCGCACATGGAATGCAACAAGAACTAAATACACATAGAAAAAGTTTGGTTTGTTCTTTAGAATTTCGGTTACATCGTCATCATCATGTATTAAACAGACCTGCTTGTACTCATAGAATATAGGCAACAGATGAAAAATCAAGTTATTATTATTTAAATATTTTTTCTTTATTTACTGTGGCTTACAAGATTTCCGCCTCACCTTTTTTATTTTCATGGTACCTTGGAATCTCGCATATTAGCAAAATGTTTATAATAAATTCACAAATATGATTTTATGAAGAAAAGTATAATTTGATCAAATATTATTTAATAGTTAACACTTTAGCGATTTCAGGGTAATTTTTTCCACATTTCCATCAAAATAAAAAAGGCCAGGTCATCTTTGTAAGCTAAAGTATATTAAAATATTTTTAATCATCAGCCTCTGAAGACTCAACGGAATAATTCTTCAAAAATGTATTGAATTAAAATAGCAAAATTGAAATTGGTTTGAATTCATTTAAATTGAAATTCATTAAATGGATTATTGTCGCACGTTTAGTTCCAATATAATATAACAATTGATATTGATAAGATTTTAATTTCTGGACATCAAAGATTAAATTATTTGTAAAACATAAATATAATGTTTTAATATTATACAGCTATTACTCTCGTCAACTATCTTTGGATAATAAATAGTGAGACTAAAATAATTTTACACTTAAGCACTATAAAGATTATAATTGTCTTTAAGATTAGAACTATCACATTAAAAAGTGTAATTGCATTAAAACTGTAAAAAGATTACAAGATATTTCATACTTGATGAGAATAATTAATAAGGCTGATAACAATGAGATTAAAACAAAATACAGAATTAAAAATTGAATAGAATCATTATGTTTAGAGATATTATCATTGAAGTGCTTGTATAACATAAATGTATAAATAGTTTATTATATAAAACATGGTGCATTATATATTATATGCCCTACATGTAAAGATGCTTGGATTTTTTAGCAATCAAGAAAAGTTCATCTATTTCTTCGCTAAATACATTATTTTACTCGCTTATCGCCAGTTAAGAGAGCGTAATCTGGTCGAGCAATAACAAAGCTGTACTTTCTTCTCTAAGCCCTTCGTCATACTCTACTTTGTACATGTATAGGAGAGACTCTAGCAATGAAGAAATGAGAAAGATTAATTTTATTGGGTAACTATATATGTAGGTAAAATAGGAGTATGGATGATACCGGTTTAATGAGGAATGTTTCCGTTATTAGCTGAATCTTGGGTTGACACCCATTAATTAATTTTCTCCTACTCTAGTAACTCAACATCACGAACTTTGAAGTTAACACTACATGTCTCATGCGTAAGCCCGCTGTCAGCTTATCTTGAAAATTTGAGAATGAGTGGCTCAAACTGAAAATTAGCTCTTACATGGTTTTAAAAGGACGAGTGAAAATCAAGTTGAAAAATCACATAGAGAATCATAGAGAATTAAAGATCTGACTACCTGCGTATGGGTTAACTATTATTCAGATCTCATCTTTGCAAATATTGGAATGATAATCTGGATATTTGCATACATAAGTATTACATTCACCTGTCATTTGTGAGAGTAGTTTTATAAAAGAACTAGTAAAGTATTGACATTAGGCATATCTACATTTCTAATTGGACCTCTTCATCGCTTCCGGATTTACCTCTATTCACGTGTGATTACGACCTGACCTCACCTTAATACAAAATATCAAGCGAGCTTCATTCTTCTCAAGAATGAAGAGGAGCTGGGGAGTCAAGAAGAGCTCTGTGTGGATACTAGGGAAGAGCTATAGGGGAATGAAAGCGTCGAAGAGAGAAAGAGACCGGTTTATACAAATGACGGTGGCCAAAAGATTTGATTCGGCATGTAAACTTGAGAATTAAAGCGCGTAGAAATTAATTCTACGGTAGTCAAAAACTCTTTCTCTAAATTATAAGACGGAGAGCAGAGAGCGGTCAACTCCGCCCCCATTGGCCCAATGATTTTTCTCACTAGGCCCAACTTCAAATCAACGATTCTTTTGAGCCTAATGACATAACGAACAGTTGAAGGAATTCACTACAAAGAACTTTTGAGCACGACAAGATGATGCGGAATGTATGAATTAATTGATCTTGAAATTAAAACTACTTGAACGTCTTTTGTCATTCAATGCATTTAGATTGAGGCATTTGTAAAAATCAAGAACATTATGACCCATCACAGGGAGTACAAAATTGAAAGGGGTTTAAATTCTTTATTTTGCAAAGTCTTTCACACTCATTTGCATATTCTTGTAGTGAGGTAAGGCGAGGAAAAAGGAGAATAGACAGACCTAATAAATGAGTTGTGGAAAATTAAAAACTTTTGCTCTGGTCGATAAATTGCCTGTCTCCGGTCTGTGACTGAATGAAAAGTAATAGGAATACTCTTTGACCCATTGGTCATCCTTTCCTTCTTTATCCTTTATCATTCTTCTTTTATGTTCCGGATCATTCATTTTCAAAAAGGATGTTTCAATCTTGATCAATTCCAGAGTTCATATTTTTTTATGTTCGTTTTACTCAAGCATAATTTAATGTTTCGTCTTTAGCAATATTTCTTTTCAATTTACTACTAACAATAAGGCCAAGAAAACTTTCTGCTAATGGAATTTTGTAGCGCTTATGAATGTATTTTAAATTTGTTTGCATAAATTTCGCTTATTACAAAATTCAAATTTAAAGTTGAGAGAAGTGTAAATACAATTAGGTCTGTTAGTTAAAGCTAAAGCACAATTAAGAACATTTTACTTTCTTAAAAGCTTGACCTTTAAATAGTCAATTAAATATTAAGTAATATTTTGTGTCAGTGTCTTTCAGTCTATTATATACACCGGTATTACACAAGATTAAGTATTTGCGAACGCCATTAAAACAATTAATAGAATAAGAATAAAACAAATCTGCTAATAAATAGCAAATAAAACTTGTTGGTCAAGTCCACATCACACAAATACATTTTAAATTCTAATGTTAAGTGATGTTCAGTGTAAATATAATAAGGCTTAGCTATTATTGCTCAGCGCGTCGGTCATAGTCGACCGTTGAAATCTAATAATTTAGATCTAAACTACACTCGTTAATATCATTGTATCTTCTTTCACCTCTCCGTGACAAATTATAGTATGAATTGGCAAAACTTGTTTAAAGATATTTAAAGTGGAAATCGAATAAAAAACAAATGCGAGTGTAAATTTTCTAATCGTCTTCAACTGCATTACTGCTAGCAAGCTGCTTCGATTCTTACATTGAGCATTTGACAGTAAACTATGGATTATTATTCAAACTGGAATCTACAGAATTGAATTCGAGATGGGAGCTTTTCAAATTCCTTATTTTCTAGTCTAGAATTTTATTTACTTTTCTCAAGTACCACCATTTATCTACAAAATTATTTGTACTGACTGCATTTATTTACTAAAATATAAAAATTAAAATCGGAATGTTAATTTAGATTAAAAATACTATATAATTATTATTTATATTATTTTTTCTTGCTTTTTGCGTATATTAAAATATTTTGATGAAAGTTGTGTAGGAGTCTTAAAGTTAACTGATACATAGTTTAAAAACTAACAAGACTCGACTTCTCAGAAGTCTATAATGGCAAATAAGCAAGGAAATTTACATATTGCATACGCACACCTTCACAATGATGAGGACTGACATATGGAGTTAGAACAGTTTTTTGCACAAGATTGCATATATTTTTCCTGGCCAATAAAGGTTTAGCATTATGTATATTTACACACCAAGGCAAGAACGCGAGGAGATTGTTAGAGAAGGATTAATGAAAGGTGAAGACGGAGATCCTTTATTGGATCGATGACGGAATGAAGCGTCCGAAAAAGGGAAGAGGCATTTCTAGTTTAGTGTTCAGTGCCAAGAAGTGGCCGGTCAGACCTCCTACTCCTCTGCAAGACCATAAAGGCCGTAAAGAGTAAAAAGAGTCCTCGTTGGAGGATGGGGAAAAAGGTCTCGTCACTTTGACCTCGCTCCATCTCCATATTCTCCACCCGGACACCTTCTTAGTCCCACTTACAGCGTGACTGAGAGTTTTCTCACAAACAACCGCATCCCTGTATATCCCTCGTCTGGATTGGGAAAACATCGTGGTTTGAGCATACAAACACCTATTGTTAACCTCCCTCAATATACTCAAATATTGAGTCTCGTGTACACAATGCATTAAGTAGGGAGTATTTCACTCTTCGACTCTTCCAACAAGAGGATTCAAGATCCTATGTGCCTTCTCTATGACAGCTCTTTTAAGATTCAGCTGAGGGACTTATATTTCCATTACACCGCACGACCCGACGATTTCACCTGACCGGAGGTGTGGGCTTCTTCTAATCTTCCCCCTGCATCTCGCTCTTGGACAGAGAGGAATGCAAGACCTGGAAACAGCCCCAATCCCATTTTATTCCAAAGGACTTCGCTGTATATTCTCACATACACTTTTTACTATTCCAAACAGGGACGACCAAGTGGATGAATCCAACTTCAGGCTACCTTGCCTTTCAATTACACACCCAGAGCCATTCGGTTTCATTTACTTTTTCATTATTTCCTCTTTTTTGCCTCCTTTGAATTTAAGAGATCTCAAACGAAAAAAATAAACTGGCCAAATTGATCCAACCGGAATTCATACATTTAAGAGTGATTTATTTTGTTTACACGAGTGCATTTTTTAATGCCATTATGACATTACATATTTCGTCACTTAGAAATTTTCCATTAGACGATGCTTTATCACTTCAAAGAGTTTTAGCTTAAAGAAAATCTGAACTGAATTTTTTGAAAATCAGAGCTCGAGCTAATTCATGGGTTTTACGGGTTACACCTTAGTCATTATCTTAATAGAGATCTAACCAAAGCAAAGGTTTCTTATTTGAAAATGTAATCTTAAGGTTACTTCCCACTTGAAATGCAATTAAAATAAAAGACTCATTCTCGGCGGCACGGCTTTGGACTAGGAATTTGCATAGCCTATATCCTTATCAATAAATTGATTGATGACTTATAGAAATGGTGAGAGTGTAAAGAGACCTTCAGCCCGAGTCAAGATAAATGGAGTGGAGGGAATATTGTCTGTATCAATGCATGTACTCCCGTCGAATTAAGATGGATCTGTGAATGGAGGAATAATTGAAAGAGTAAATTAATTAGTGAGCATTATGAAGCAAGATATATCAAGACTTTATCATACATATAAATACTAGGATAAGAAAGGGGTAAAGAGCTGATGGGTTGAGTGGGTCTCCTTCCTCCTCTTCTGCATGTACATACTCCATGGGTTGAACAGGTAGGCGGAGAGGCAACAGGTAGAAGAGGCTTATTCTCACTACACACCTCAGTTCCTTCTTGTGCCTCATTGAGAGGAGTTGGTTTCCTTGCTGCGTGAGCCTTGTGTGATTCGGGTGTGTGTAAGAAGGCTGCATAGGGTTGCCCAATCAGCCCTTTCACCTCCGATCGGTGAAGATCGGAGGTTCCCCATCGGCCTCATGACTCTGCGGAGGAGGAGTTCTTGTAATGGTCACTTAACCAACAAACTCTCCAAGTCCGGTCAAATGTCCCTGCCAAGGGCCAACTCCTTATGTGCTTTCAAGTGGCGTGAAGTTAGAACGGCGTTCGTCACTTTAGCCTTTCTTGGAACTTTCGTTGGGACGACTTTTGCGAATGGTAAGGATTCGAATTTCATTAATAATTTTTATTCTAAAATAATAATTTCATGATCTTGAAGTAATAGATAAATTGATTTAAGGTGTAAGGGTATTTCGAATTAAAATTAGTCTTGAAAAACTAGAAACTTTGTGATGAAATAGATTTTTCTGAAAACCATTTGTTCATGGGATACACATACTTTCTGTGAGAAGGATGATGAATGAATGGTATTTCTCTAACGAGCTAGTAAAAGATTAATAGTATAACATAATTTAATAGCTAAAGATGAGACAATGCCCAATTAAGAAGAGAGATATATAATTATTAATATAATTATCCTTAATGAATGAATTCATACAAACCTTTGCAAATGATTACAAATACGAAGGAATTTTTCTTTAACAATGAGTAAGAATAGAGACTCCTTTGATTTATTTGTTTAGATTTAAACAATAATCATTTGATTAGCGAACAATTCTTCAGAATTGAAGATTTTTTTGTTGTCTATCTTACATAAACATTTTAATATAAATTTAAATACAATAAAAAATTCAAAATGTAAGTCAGATGTGTGTAAAAAAATAGAGAGAAAGTGTCAATGTAAGACGTTGATAGATACACATAGCTCAAAATGGAAGGTTGTGTGGAGTTTTGTCAATTCAATGGGTGATCTATCTTCAAGGATAAGTGAAAAATTACACTAATTTCTTTCTTACACCTTCTGGCTAGAAGGCTTACCTCAGATTACTAATCTCCTTTAACAATCAACATCCACGGTTCAAATACTTATTAGTATGTATATTTACGGGCCAAATACTAATGATAATTTCTAATGATGGATTGCACGTCGTAGCATTAGCATTTGGGGTTAATGATAGTCGCTCTTTAATTTGAAAGATTAGGAGTGATTGTGTGAAGCGAAAGGGTCTTGTTAAGAGTTTTATTTAAATACTTTTTATTTCTGTCGTTGAATGAGACTTGAAGCTTGGCTAATCTGGCTCACTAGGAGAGGGCAATTTTCCATTCAAGAGAGAATTTGATTTTTAGAGAGCTAAAAAGGCTTGTGAGTATTAAATCAAGGCTTTCACTTCATTCAGGACAATCTAAAGTATCTTGGGATTCGTTTCTCTTCTCTATTTGTATACGAACCAAGAGCAAGCATTTCTTATTATTCCCTATTCTCATAAATAAAATGCATTTGCTTTAAAATGCTGCATACTTCGACTTACTTCCGTTTAATTTGACTAAATAAGCTAATAGTTATTAACATAAATAAACAAATAATTTTCAGATTTCTTTAGGCAGTTGCCTATGCCTACAATGCCTACAAATTACAATTATATTTGTAATCATAATTATTATTTATTTTCTTTGTAAATATTTTTTAATTATAAAAAATTATTCAAAAAGGTTGATTTCAAGATAATTTAGAGATGAATAAAGTTAGTTAATCCATTCTCAAATTCATAAATTTTTAAAGTTAATGTTTTCATTGTAAATTCATTGGTTAAGAACGGAATGAAGTTATCCTTATTAAAATACCGGACTCATTTCCATTTCTTCTGGACTTGAAATTTACGATAATGCTTGTTCTTAAAAGTCGTGTGAAAGACGGAGTATAATTACTTTTATATAGTAAAAAGTAGGCAAAGCGCCTTGAACCTTTGACTCTGGAGTCACAGCTTGGTTCTCTCCCTGACTTTTATGGTCGTACGCACCTTAAGTGCATCCTCTCGTGTCAAATGCATTCTTAATTCATTCCTCTTCCACCAATCCACCAGCTAAGTCAGGCCTTAACTTTCAAAGCCACAGACCACAGTTATATGGAAATTTTTTAATGAAGAAGAAGATACGTTAAAGTTAATTACATTTCCACATTGGGGTTAGTAGAACGGAAATTATAAAGTTAAGAGATAAATATACGGCTATCAAGTCACTCCTTATATAATCATAAGCAAAGGTTCAAACATAAGGGTAATCATCGCTTGAATTAGAAATAATTGACAATATAGTTTTATATACCGCGTGTTATGAGATTATGATTCATGTATATTTTGTATAAACCATTATCAGTTTTTTGTATTTTACCCCACGCATTTTATATTACTAAAAATGTGTGTTCCAAGTCTCGTATTATTTATTTATAATAAATTATTATTTCCTGTCTTTAATTCCTTTATAGGAGCAATCAAATGTCGTAAAGAACTGTCATTCATGCCACATGTTTCTTAAAATTGGGATAACACTTTTGTATAAAAGAAATTGGAGTGAATTTTTCATTCAAACGTAAAGTACATTAAGATTGTATTCTTTGTTTGGGGGCAATAAAAAAGAGCTAATAGACATATCAATGGAGGAGTATCAAGAAAGGACCATTGTAAGAATGAGAATATGCGAACCAAATAATAGACGTATTTAAATAAATAGGTCTCTTTTGTTTCTTCTTTAATCACTCCTGAGAGGTCACGTCACCTTTCACCTTCTCTTTTCAAGCTTTCATTTCCCAGGGCTAATCAGACATAAAGAGATATAAAGGGAATATACAATCAGATGACTTTCGTTTTGCATATTCAATGAACACCACCGCCCTCATTCATATTATATATAATTTTTAGAAAATAAGTGCCTGTTACCTGGTGAATCCTACCTCAAATTTATTTAATTAGAGTCTCAACGAAGAATCCTCTTCATAATGGTAGATCTTGCATAACTGTATTGTATTACTGAAGGAAGGACAAGTGTGTAGTTATTAAGTGTATAAGGCTCGTTAATTAAAAAGTCATTCATAATTAAATCCGTGGAAGATGAGTTGACAAAATTGGATAAGATAAAAAGGAAACATAATTTACTCGCGTTTTCTATATGATTCGCATCCACGCATCTCTTGCGTTAAATGCAAAAATGATTTATCGTAAAGATTGAAGAATGAAAATCAGCTTCCCCATCCGATCTAAGAGATTATTGATCATCAAAGAAAGTATACTTGTAGTAAAAGGAGTTGTTGGTATAGGGAGACAAAGGCTGATGATAAGAACTTGAGTGGATGCTGCTTCATCAGCAGAGCGGATCAGGAAGGTTCTGAATCTTCAGAAGTCAAGAGTCTTAAAAGGCCCTCTTTTCCTCCGGCCGATGACGTTTCCTGCCTTTTTAAACAGATTATAAACATTGTACTTACAAATATACTTGAGGAACGTGATAATGAGGAGGGAAATAGCACTCAAAAGGATCACTTCAGTTCAAAATTTACATACACTTGCATATAAAAAGAACAACAATAAGTTATATAAATACTTCCATACTTTCTGTGTATGTATTGTATAGATGTATATACAAGTTGTTTTGTAAAAAGCGAAAAGTCTCTGAACTTCTCAAGCTATAAATTGTTAGAATTATGGACTGATGTTTAGCAATTCATTATTTTACAATACAAATATCTTGCAAAAAAATATTGTTTAGCATTGTAGTGTACACATATTATAACAAAGGATCAATGTTTGATCAGTCAGCATGAAATATTATTAGAAAATGACCTTACAGTGTGTTATTTTTCAATGAAAAGTCTTAAACATGGTTGATATAATGATAATAAGTTTCATTTATATAAACAGAAAAAGAATCATAAAGCAAGAATTTGATACTTTTTATTTGTCCAAGAATTCATGATATTCACCAATGTGTCGGACCAAACATGAAATCCATCATTATAATAAGTGAAATTAGACAAGTTAAATGATAAATTAGGCATATAGATGCAAGTTTGTTGAATAAAAGAACATTAAAGTTGCACGAGAGGAAGAGATAAATTCCATGTAATGTTATGCCTCGGAATATGAAGCTTAAAAAGCATCTTTTGCTCTTCATAATGGTAAAATTCATTGTTTCTTATGAGGTGATTGAGGGGAAGTTGAGGGATGAAAACAAAGCATCATTTAAAGTTGGCAATAAAACCATTTTGGCATAATGATTCTCCTCTCATCCCTTTCCCTTCCTCATCCTCTTCAGACGCGATAAGGAGGGATTGAGGTAGATAGAGACCAACTGGTTCTTTTCTACTTCAGCGGATCACCCATCATCTTCTTATTAAAGATGAGAACTCCTCCTTTCGTTTTGGACCTTAATTCCATCACACGCGAGGGAAGACGGGCGGGTTAAATGACCGGTATGGCTCTCCTTTTATTATTCCTCAACGCTCATCGCTTTGTTCCACCTTTGAGATTCTCCAGAGATAACAATCATTTTCGTTTGGCATCATTCACTTTACATTTAATTACCTCTACTTCCCCTTTATTCCATTGGTGTTCATACATATCACTTTATACTCGTTTCATTCCACGAGGTTGGAAGAAAAATTGAAATCTTTACAATTTAATATTATTATTCCATTAGTTTGAACCATATGCTGAAAGTGAGAAATGCATTTTTAACTTTAGATAGAAATCATCGTATTATAAAGCTCTTGCTTGAAACGCAACTTGGGCTAAACCTCATCCGCCATCCTTCAATATTAATTTAACACACCAAAGAAAGTTTTAACACTTCTTGGAGCTGAAGGAGGGAAATACTTGTGGGGGCTGTTAAAGGCAAATGATCAACTCTAAAATTGCTTTTCCAAAATGCTCGCCTCCACATTGGGATTAAGCAAAGTACTTCTTAATTCCAATGAACTCTCTCCTCACGGTTCTTCTTCTTATGTAATATGGACTTATGGACACACACACATTCTAAATATGTGTGTTGGCCTTCTTATAAGGAACGTGAAATAAACACGTATGAGCAAAGATACACGTACACACGTTTTGGTGTGTATGTATTTTAAGTAATTACACGTTATGTTCGTATAATCCTTGTCTATACGTAAAATAATATTAGCGAGCAGCGTATGGAGGTATACGAAAGAACAAAAATCATAAAATGTACGAGTATACGAGAATACCAAAGATGTATTACTTATGAAGTAAATGAACAGAATAATAAAGTTAAGTTATAACATAAAGTGAAGTCAAACGTTCATAAGGGGTCAAATTTTATTGCATCATCCTCCTTAAATTTCTCTCATGAATCTTATAATCTTTCCCATAAGCTCTATTTTAGGTATTTTAAATATCTCATGATCTTACGAACTTACGCGTTTCTCTACACAACTTGAAAGAACATTTAAAAGCTCAAAAACACGCCGAATAAGTCCAAGCGACTTCTTTTAACCTAATGTTTCGCGAAATGAGTTTGTAAACTTGATTAATCTGGCTGAGCCTTAAACAATATTTTAAATGCGTTATTGCATTAATATAATTTTTATGTTCCTATGCAATTATTAATAGTAAATACTTAAATAATAAAACTTCGTTTAATTTAATTATTTAATATATAATTAAAATATTTGTTAGACAAAGTATTACAGTTAAGGAGTAGTCATAATCCGGATAATCCTCAAATGTATTGTCAATTATAAAGGATTTGGATCAAGCATTTCAATAGAATTGAACCGTTTCTTGTTGTTTGTTCGTCATTTACTCCTCAATATCTTTCATCTCTAATTGTAGGATAAATTGGCTATTCATGGCCCGCTGTACATTTAAATACTAGCTTTATCATACATTATGCAAAATGCAATTTGGCCCGAAGTTTAATTGGGGCGAGAGGCGTAGGACGGATATTATTATTAGTGCTAACTTCCTCTTCTCCCCCCAACAAAGCCCATTACAGACAAAAGAGAGCAAATTGAAAATTGAGATTCTTCAGCTCTGATTATGAATCTATTAGGCTGCTGACATTAGTACAAAAGGCGATAAACAAAAGGACAAATGCCTCCTCCGATTTAGCCCTATCAACTCTGCATATCCACATTTGCATTTCAGCCCTTAGAGACAACAATGGTTCTTTGGGTTTTGCATTTAGAAGAGCTAACGGGAGAATGCCTGAGTCTTTGAGTTCTCATTCTCGTACTCGACCGTCCAACTACTACAATTCTAATTATTTATAATAATATTCCCGGCATTATGCAGAATTGAATTGAGGGATTCAGAGGATGTTTACAGTGAGCGATGGCAATCAAGACTTTTGCCTCTCCTCACTGGGCTATTCATCTCTTCTCAAAGATTAGTGGGAATTGGAGTTCTCATTTCACGGAATTGTGAATGAAGTTGATAGTACACAAGGGGAAGCTCTGAGGAATGATCTTATTTCATCCTTCTCAAATTGGACAAGAGTTCAAGCGAGTCATGAGCGTTTTTGTACTTGAAATGAAGATGAATTCTTAGCCCTTTACAACCCCGTCGGCACTTTTACACACCACTTTAAATCCCCATTTACTAACCTTAGGTATATTCGGCCTCATCTCATTTCACAGCCTTTCAGGCTCGGATGAATTGTCATATCCCGTTCTTTCAATCTGTCGTTTTTCAATGATCAACTAAATTGAAAACACATTAACTAGCTGAAACAGCAATAAAGTTGAGGCAAAAACCAATCAATTGTTTTGAATTAACATTTTTACATTTGTGGATTTGTCTTTTATGTTTCATTATTTGAGCTGAGCGAGGTTTAAATTATATTTGATATAATATTTATGTGTAACAATTTTGAAAATTTATTAACCTTGTCGTCATTCGGCATGCAATTAGGTGCATGTGCATAGTTGGTGGCTCGTTGAGCAGATTAAAGATTTATATTCTTCCATGAGAGTGTCGTGAGGTAAAATGTTTCAATTGCGGTTTCCAATTCTAGGATTTATTTTTATAATACAAAAAGACCTATGTGACGAAGCATGTGGCTCTTTGACAAGATGAATTATGAGCTATTATAAGGCCATTAAAATAGTAAATGGTAATAGAGAAATAGGTCAGTCATGCCCTTCATGATTTCTCATTTTTCTTAATCCAAGAAATAAGAATTGAATCCAACAATGAGAAAGATCTTAAAGAATTCTTCAATATGGTTTCATTAAGAATCCTTCCTTTCTCATTTACCCATTTGACTACAATCCTTTATTAATAAATCCAACCATCGTCGTGATACAAAAGTCCTGTATTAACCCGCATGTGTCTAAAAGTAACTATACATTTAGTTGAGCCGAGTTCCCTCCAAAGCCAGTTTATATAAGAAACCATACGAAAATCTTGACAAATGTGTGAAATGTCAAAGTGAAACTTGCGGAATGCGAAAGAGATAACAAGGCATTGAAATGCGGATGGCCCCAACCTTCGTGTGATATTATGATGGGTTTGGTATAATATTCATACACACATTCAAGCTCATTGTACATACATATTCTACCTGAAAGAAGCAGAAGTGAGAGAGGTAAACAGTAAAAGTATACAGGACTTCTATTTTATTACCCACATCGGCATAAATGCGAGATTGGAGGAAAACAAAGGATTTGCTTATCTTTCTCCAAGAGAGTCAAAACTCGGAGGCATCCCCAGAACAAATGGTGAGACTCATTGGGAATTTATGATGAGAGTGATTGTGGCGGATTCTCAAGGCTTAAAAAATGCCCTAGAGAAAATTGCCCACCAATGGCATATCCTATAGGACGGAGAAGATTGAGATGCCTTTGGCCATCCCGAGATACCGCACTCCACGTTGTTTCTCAAAGGACAGAACAATAATGGGGCTGAGGCTCATTCACCAAATAACCTTCCGCGTTCCCCCTTCAGCTGCTCAAACCATCATTTAACTATGGACAAACAATGTGAGGAATCAACCGGGTTTCTTTTAAGAAAATACATGGTTGCTGCCAAATTACGGCAATTAAATTTATCTATAGTCCGAGTGAATGAAAGATGATAAATAATAATAATAAGTATGTCATGCGTCAATGTTGGAGAATAATTAAGCATCAAGACACTCGCCCCTTATATAAATAATAATGCAATCAATACTCCATATTATGTACATGTATCTAGAGAATCTAGATAGACAATGGCTCTGTGTATTCTTACCTTTAAATTGCACCAGGCTTCCCTTTTCTGTCAAATCCTGTTTTAAGAATGCTAAGAGTTAGAAGCTTAAAATGCATTGATGAATGCAGAAGGAGTCTTTCTTTCTTATTGGAGTTCAACGTCGTCGTTTGTTTCAAATAGCGTTAGACTTTACGAAGATCCTTCCTTTGAATATTGGAATCCTGAATTGAGGAAACAAATTGGCCAGAACGAGAAAAGAATTTATGAAAGTAATTTAAGGTAGCGCATAATTAGCACAATCGCTCATTAGAGCGGACGGCAGGCAGCCTAATTAATAATTGAAGACTCGGAATGAGCTCGAGGGTTCAAAATTCCGAGGAAAGAAACGAGCTCCATGTCCGGAAATGGGCTAATTTGTAATGAGTGGATTATTAAATGTTTTGCAGTCTCATCGAAGACCGTCTGCGATGATGAGGAGATGCGGGTTGAGTTAATGGGTTCGGCGCCAATCACGGGAGCTTACCTTCAAGGCCTCAAGAACTATCCAGGTGAGAACCTACAATACTCCTAGATATACAAACACACATTACATCTTTACCTATGTAACTTAAAGGTCTATGGGTGTTATTACATGGAAAATATGAGACGAGCTCTCATTAAATAATATGGGCGGAGATGTGCATTTTCGCGGCCGAACACTCGCTCCGCGAAAGAAGGCCGACGACGTGTGGTGGTAAAGCGGTGGGTTAGGCCCACCAGTTTAAAAATCCTAAATGATCTCCACCCTGGAGGCCACCAAAGGAGAGATCGGAATGTGATTTCCTATTAAACGGATTTGACTGCTAGGTTATTAAGAAGTATGACTCCTTACACTCATTTGACTCATCACATGGTAATTGATTACTTCAGATGCCTCCTGTCGACCCCAGCGGATCGGAGAGAGCCACCTTCTATTCCGCCTGTCACTGAAAGACTTTTACCGCTGTGGAACCACGCAGATCCTCAATAAGATAACGGTAAGTGGTTGCTGCGTGCCTATTTGGATTTTGGCGTGCGAGAGTCGCCGTTATTGTTCTCTCCGCGGTTCACCTAATTGAAATGACGATTTTCCCAGCAGCCACAACAAACAAGCTCACTGGGACCTCTGAGCAGTGTCGAGGGCATAAAGACGTGATCATAGGGAGAGTTGAGTTTTTAAACAAGTCGACAACGAGGATTTACGAGGGAGTCAACTTGAGTGGTGATGACTCTATTGTCCTCGCATCTTACCCCCATTGCTCTTTAAGACGTTTTCATCCCCTTAATTAGCCAAACTTCTTTCCACCCTTTTAGGACCTCCTATGCGCCCTATAATTGGGGGAATTACACCCTATTATGAGCTAAGCAAGAGCTCTCTCTCCACATTACGATCCCCTCCACGTTAGTTCTCCATTGAGAGACAATAACTAAATGTGAGAGAATGGAGGAATAAAAAGGACCTGTCAATTCCTCACGGATAGCATATAAAAACTAACTGCTTCATTTTAATCGGAAGACACACTACCATAGAATAATACATTAGAAGAATGTGTGGTGTGGGTTTTATCTCTTCTCCGTTTCACTCAAATGTGTTTCCAATTGAGGATGAACAATTCCTCCTTTCCGTTCTTTCCCGTGGAAATAAACGAGAGTTACTTCTCAAAGTATTATGTGCCCGTGTAGACCATCCATTCCATGCCTTTACTTTATACGAGGATTTGTATGAGACTTCAACGAGACTTCCGGAGAATCAAGAGCCAAAATGTGAATGAAGAAGCTCATGCCCAAACTCGACTTTACAAGACAGAGCTTATCGTTAGTTCATCCACTCCAAAAACGCTTTCGCCATCAATTAGAGAAAAATTACTGAATTATTTCCTTTGATTTCCTCTTAGATAGTTTATTTTACTCCAACACTAGTTTTTAGTGGATTTCAACGTTTGAACCGCAAGAATACATAATACTCTCTGACTTGTTGGAGCAACAATATAAGCAAGTTAGTGTATAAAATCTCTTTTTACTTATCAAATTTTGGTAAAATGTTTTTAGCCGGATAAAGTGCACAGATGAGAATAGCAGCTTTGATATGTTTATGAGCGGTTGGTTATACACTTTTGAGTTTGGAGTTAGTCTATAGGCTTTACTGTTAGAAAGGAATAGTTAAGATAATAATTATTGAGCTTTCAATCTTTCAATTAGCGGAGAAAAAACGGCAAGAGTTTTTGGGATCTTATACCAAATTAGGCAATTTGTTTTATTGCTAAGAATTATGGCATTGAGGAAGAGCAAGGAAGATTCAGAGAGGTCAATCGATGAGACTTCAGGATTTTTAACTCATTCCTAGATTTGATGTTCAACTTCATGAGCATTATTCAACATTTGAGTAAATGTCGAAAAAATTGCGGTTCTTTTCATCAAAATATTGTTTTACATGTTTTCCATTAAAGAGGATCTGTGTAATTAAAAGAATTCTAACTGCTATTATTCTTACTTTAATACTTGAATCCTTACTTTATACAAATAGGATAAATTTATGTTCTTTTATAGGATAAATGATTATAATTAAGATATATATAATATAGACAGAAGAGTAAATAAATATATAAAAAAATAATGATAAATAATTATGTCCAAAATGAAGAGATACTCCTGAGATTCCATTCATTCCCTCAATGCTTGAGTTGTTTGGTAGTTTGTTTAAAACGGGGAGTGATATGAGACCCTTATGTATTAAGTGCATGATGATGTATTATCATTAGCATCATCTTTTTCTTGCCATAAAAAAGCTCATATTGGGTAATCTACACCTATCACCTAATGGGATAATGCTCAAGACTGAGGCTTAATTGTGCCTCTTCGAATTGAAAGCCAAAGAAGTTCGCCAAGTTTGTATTAATGGCCGTTTCCTTACTGGCACTTGTGGTCAGCAGCTCTTTAGCGTTTCTCTCAGACAGAACATAAGATAGGAGAGTCAACAGTTACAAAATTACGATTTTAACTTTTTTTCTCTCTCAGCTGAATCTTCTTGTAGTAAATAGCCGAGCTTCATAGCCAACAAGCCACATTACAGCTCATATCTTGGAGTTCCTTTGTAAATACATTGAAATGAATATCTACATGAGATGACGAGGATTTCAAACACAGTTTTCCTTTGTTGCTGGTTAATGTTCTTCAAATCTTAATTGGAAAGAAAAAGTCTGTAAATAGAATTCAAAAGTTGTTCGCATATTAAAGTGGTTCCGTTGTGGTAAGTGTGGCATGTCTTGAAAGAAATGGAAATTAAAGGTGCAAGCACTTCTATCCCACAACCGCACTTTTCTTTAATTCCAAAGCACTTCTTGGTTTTAAGCAGTTTTGACTAAGAATTGTAAGCTTTGGGCATAATCACAACGATAAACGGTTGACAAGAGTAGCCGTTCATTTTATTCATACATGAAAGCTTGGGCTTGTTAAACTTCCAAAAGTTCCAAAGCTAACAAGTCAATAAAAAAGTCATTTCCTTTAATAAGCATTTTATGGAGGCACAATAAAACAATTATTAAAATAATTATTTAATTATAAAAAGTAAAATTGACCATTTTGTTCGTTATTGCCGTCAATAAAATGTACTAATTGGAATTATAATTGCTATACATCAAGATTTAATTTGATATACATTATAGTAACATTTAAAATTTTATTAGTTATATGCAAGAAATGCGAGATGGTGATGGATTTTAATGAGGAATTTTTCTTTTATAGGGGACGAGGACCTTCTACAACCGCCTTGTAGTAACGAGCCAGTCGCGGGAGAGAAATGAAGAGGATGACGAGGAGCTCGTACTGATTAAATGCCAAGGAGGGACGGATCCCCTGCTTTTTGAAAACAACCACTTGAATTCAACGAGGAGGGAAAAGCGGGACGTTCTTCCTGCCGGATTCCAAGAGCCTGAGTAATTTGATACAATCACTCTTCAAACCCTCACTAATGATAACAATAAGAAGGCGCTTTCTCCATTTCATTGTTTCCATTTTCCCTCGTTTTTACTAATAAGAAATTAGCCGTGTGTGTGAGGAAGGGTGGAAAAAAATTAATTTCAATTCCTTGCTAATGGACCGTAAATGATGAGAACTCCATTGTTAAGAAGCGTTAAGAGCTTGGCCATTTGCTACGAACTCCCCCACCTCTCTAATAGTTGCCTTCCAGAATTATAAAAAATGACAAGTTCATCAAGATCAGGAAGATTCAACATGAGCATGATAATAATAAGTTTACTGGTTCAAAAAAATAACCATTTTTCCTAAAGGTTTATATGCTAACATTCAAATATGTCAAGAAGGAACTGTGTTTAAAGGTTTCGAATATAGAATAATTAATTAATTAAATCATTGGCATTATTATTAAATTTTGGTGCAAATTAGTAGAAATGAGTATTTATCATTTAAGAAAATTAATTTTTAATCATTATTAAAAATAGAGGATAATAAATGCCTCCTCAAGGCAAAGACAAGATTTATTTCTCAGCTCAGCAAAAAAAGCTCACAAATATTCAATCTTAGGAGAGGATTTTTTTAATGGTTTGAATCTATTGAGGAAAGGTTTGGTCATTAATTGCAATGGCATTTGTTTAGAACATTATGCTAATGGATAAATGAGGTAAAGGCACACATGCAGATAATATATACAGACTCTCTCTCCGAGTGTATATATTCATTTCATGAGAAATGAAAAAGGCTGAAAAAGAAATTCCATGATGGGTTTATGACTTGGTTTCATGCAAGGAACTTGGCCAAAGAAACAGTTTTTGATTCCTTCAATTCCCTCCCACTTCTGACTCGTTCTGACACTTTTGATGTTATTATTTGAGTATAATCTACAAAAGATAGAAGTACTTTTTCATTTCTGAGATATACGCGAACCGACGCTTATTGTTCCCCAGCCGGAAATCCAAATACGATGCCACGTTGGAAAAACACATTAAGACGCGAGCTTAACTTCTTATCAATGCGGTAAAGGATGATATACTGCGCTTTTTGAGTTTTTATATTATAATGCCATGAATCTATTCCATTATACTAATATATCTCAAGAGCTTCCATTTCACCGATTTATGTGAAGGCATTTTATAGTGGTATTTGAATCCGCTGGGATTCCGAGGTCACTTGACCATGGAAAGGAACCAAAGATCTTTTGGGAAAAACATAAACACACGTCTTTTGTCAGAGTGACAGACGGGATTGGGGCGTGAATTATTCACTTCCAACTCTTAATCTTTCGAATGTATTCTTTAGAAAATATTATGCAAATTATGGATCTTACCATAGGGGCATTTTCACATTGTAAGCGAAAAGTTTTTCCTCGTAAAATTGGAACTTTTCCGTACACCCTCTTTGTGTCACTTGAGAGAAAGACTCTTTGGCTATTAAGGGTTTAAATTAAGTAGTAGACAAGATGAGTCTTTGCGCCGTTGGTGGGACGATATTACTTGGGGAGCCCGTGGATTATGCAGATGAACAAGGCACGTGTTGATTATCTTTTTTCTCACACACAACGACAGCAACTTCATGGCAAACGGGTCTCGCCAGGCAGAGCAAATATGTAATAGAGGATTTTATTCGCTTCATTACATTTCCTTAAAAGTATTTCATACAATGCTCATATGACTCATATGGTACATAACTTTACAATACTTATAAGCATAATACAAACGATCATCTATTCTTCTTCGCTGCCTTAAAAGCTTAAAAGGGTCAATTTGAGCTCAAACGTATGGGAGACTTTTACATGAATAATTTGCATGAATGGCTTTGCAATTCCTCGGTTCGCCGATTCTCGTTTTATACCGGTCCGTGTTATTGAATTGGAACGAGAAGGCGAAGATCCGCACACATTACCTCTTTGATGTTACAATAATAACAATAACAATATAAAAATGTGGGGAGTCCATTGAAGTAACTGTATGATATTTTTATTAAAAAGTCAAAAATTCTCTTTTTTACATATTTTCAGTAGATGTTTGGGAATTCTAAGAAGGATTAACAAATGACAATTTTTTAAATATAGGAATGTAGAAATCCGTAAGAGAATCGAAGGCAGAGCTCCAGAACCCGAGTTGAGCATGTTGGTGAGGCAAGACGGGCGGGTCATAGGGCAAGAGCTCCTCGTTCAACCAGGGGTAAAAAAGATTTTTTCTCTCTTTCTTATCTCTCAGATTCTCCGAAGTCCCATGAAGTTTGTTAAATTGGTTTTTGGGGATTGTGTAGGCTCCTCTAACGATGGAAGTGAACCTTGACGAGAGAAGCAAAGATATTTATGGGATCCTCGTCTCTCAGTTGGAAGTGACGGACACAGGAGCTCAGTCCGAGGTCATTCTTCTCAATGGGTAAGTGGGGACGTCGTTATCTCCTTCCTTCTCTTTGCCCATATCTTGAATAATGTCATGTGCCATGGCGGAATAATTAATAATGTTCTCCCTACAAGTATGTAAAAGGGTCGAAAAGCAAAGAGATCCTCGCGGGAGGGTGTTCATGACTTTAATAAAGATCTGTTACTGTGTGAATCTTGATGTTGTTTTAATATCCAAACTTGCTAGAGTGTCGTGACTAATGTTAATTTGATGATTGATAGTTGTTCCGTGGATCCTTACCTCTTCGAAAACTTTCTTACCAATGATGGAGACCTTTTGGAAGCCAAGTTCCGAGCCTTCAAATTCCCAGATACAAACTACGTTCTCTTTAGAGGAACTGTCAACGTTTGTCTTGGCTCGTGCAATGGGGTAATTTTCCTACTTTTTAAGTTTTAGTTTTGTTTAATCAGCTTAATTTATTATTTATGTAAGAATAGTTTGAAATACTCGTTAGAATTTGTAAGGAAAAGGCGGAAGAGCAAGACCAATCTATTAAAATAATTTAAAATGTCTTAATCTTAACATTTTTATTTAAAACATGTGGAGCTTTACTTTTAGCTGATTTTACATGCAATTAAGTTTGAATATTGAAAGGTTATGCTTTGTTAAAAAAGTATGGAATTAATTAAATAATAATAAATAACAAGTATTTTTTTAAATTCATAGATTGATTGCAGTAATGGACAGACTGGCTTTGGACGACGTCGAAGAGCAGTCGACATGACCCCGATGGAGAAGAACAGGATATACGAAGTCAAGATGACCACGATACTTAGAATAGACAACTCAATGGATCTTGGACATCAGAGGGCCATTCTTGGTTCAAGTCTACGGAATAACGAAGCCAAATTGACCCGAGAGGATTTTGAAGCGAATTTCTTTCAAAACTCAATGGGCTCTTCGGCGAGTGGCAAGCACGTCAACAGTTGTCTCTCCGCCTTCAAAATAATCGCCGTCTTCGTTGTGACGATGCTCGCATTCTAACTTGGAGACGTTGGTGGGGTAAAAACTGACTAGTCGACTAACAAATATTCTTCTCATATTCATCAACCTAATTTAACACATCATTCATCGTCCCAAAATATAAAAAAGCCATCTTCACTTAGAAATAGTGTTATTAACCTTTGTATAACATCCAACCAAATCTTCCACTGGTTCACTCCAAGATTCATTCGGCATTATTAATATTGTGTATGTGAATACTAGAACTTGTAGCTTGTGTATTTAGTGTACCGAGATTATTTTACTACACGGATTAAAATAAAAGGAGTTGTATTGTTAAAATAATAATTAATAAATATATCGTTGTGTATAAAATACCCGAATATTCAAGAAATGTTAACCCTACCTCTGTATAACAATTACCCAAATCTTACAACTAATGCATAATAAATAAAATCTGCTTTTCTATTTATCATGGGAATTCAATTTATTTAATATTCATTTAACTTTGAATATTGTCAATCATAATTCTTAAATTTATTCAATACATGAAATAATCTTAAGAATGTATTATTAGGTGAATTCCGATGAAAGGTAATGGTGATTTGTAAACTGCATTAATTTTTATTAAACTACAACTTTGTAAATGAAAATTCAACATTTTAATAGTAATCATAACAAAATTTAATGTCCTGTGTATTCACGACTCACGGCTTTCCTTTCTCTCCATTTTAAGTGTGAAATGATAATTTTATAAAGAATATTTACACAAATTAAATGTTATTTTTTGAATTTTTGTGCAGTTTCCACGTTACCATTACCTTTCATCAAAATCCACCTAATATTACTTATAGTACATTTTTTTAGCTATTGTAAGATATGTTTAAAAAAAATGAACGATAAATCGGCATGCACGCCTTATTTGTTATTGAGCAAAAAATTGTCTCGCCCTTCATCGAAGCATATATTATCAATTTTTTCATTGTAATTTACTTTTCTGTCATTATAATTTATTGTCGCATAATTTTTAATAAAAAATTATAATAAAATGGCAATACAGACTATAATATGCAAGATTCAATTCCTCTACATTCACAATACAGTATTAAAGTAAAAATGATTTGTTCCACATGGTGCACTTTGAACCACCTCGTGGAAGACCTGTTGCATAAAGTCTAAACTCCCCTTCTCAACACGTTAGAGGAGGAGAGGAATCTCTGGGAATTGATTAAGAAGCTAGCGAGCCTCTCATTGTCCCTGGCTCATAAAGGAAGAAGATCCCAAATTTCCCGTTTTCTCTTTTTTAACAAGTAAGACATGAAAGAGGATCTTCCTTTCCGCAAAGAAACTCACTCACTCAGTTCCGTGCCTTAATTCAATTTATCAGTTAGCAAAAGGGAGCCTGAGGAGAACCAAAAAATCCCCAGACAAGATCATAGGTCTCAATTAACATGTATTACACAGATTTTAATTTTAATTGCCCTGATAATGAGAGAAGGAGAGGTTCAAATTCGCTACCCCTTCCATCCAGTCCCGTAGCGAGCCCAAAAACTTAATTGAATCCTGAGAAAAATAATTAACGGGGAGAGACGAAGAACGATGTTTTCAAAACACTTCGGCTGCTCACCCCATTATTGTACAATCATTTAAACCCCGTCCGTCCTATCATCCTTTTTCTTACAGTTCTCTTTTTATTGACGAACTCAACGAAAGACTCTTTCTTTTAGTACGTCTCGGATTAAATCATTCAATGGGGTTTAAAAATCTCAGAAGAACTCTTGACTCCAATTCTCATCATTTCAATATTGTCTATGTAATGGCAAACAATCCTCGAGATCTCCATCTGTCCCCAAATGCCAGTGAGCTACTAGGGAAATTGATGATTGATGAATAGACATAGTGGTACATGGTTAATTCAATCTGTTCAACTATTTCCTCTTGACTTTCCATTTGTCATTAGGAAAATAAAGGAACTCCGGAGACCGAAAGTTGGATCTTGCATATAACTGGAAAGTAACATAGAAGCTTTAATGTCTGTCGTATACAGTAACTTGCTCCATGTGCTTAAATGTATAAAAGAGTTTGATCAAAAAGCCCCTGTGGTTTTCGGATTCACTTGAGATCATTCCTCATCGTCAACTCCTTGAGTAATACCAAGGGGTATCAAATAGGTTCAAATGATAGAGAGAGTCCGTGTGTAGTTAGTTAATAGTGGTACTTGGGTCTTTTGTAAGCGGATCCCTACAGAGATCCCTTCAATACATGACGTCTACTATAATATAATACGGGTATTTAGTGGAGTTTATATGCCATATACCTCTACCACTTTAAGAACCACTAAAAGTGAGAGAAGGTGAGTTGATTAGAGTGCGGGCATTAGAGGATAGGGAAGTAAAACAGCTTTCGTTTCTCTTATTCTCCAATTTACCAAGATTACCAACACACGGGGAGAGATGTAAGATAAAAGGAATGGAGATGTAAAGGAGAGCCGAGGCCCCCGTGTGTCTCGTCAGGCCCCTTCTTGAAGAGTTGAAGTCGCCCAAGGCGAAGCGAACCTCTTCTTTTACCAACATTCCAATCCTTTAACCACTGGAGTCTCTTCAGTCGGAATACATTCGGAACAGAGAGGAACAATAGCCAAAAGATTGATCCAAATTAAATAGGATGGATTGTCCAGACGGATTCTGCTGGACGAGTCACAGTTTCCCGGATTTCCCTCCTCCTCCTCCGCTCCCGCATTTCCTCAAGGAGGAGATCGAAGAGGCTTTGAACCAAACGCTAAGCTCGGGTCTTGGCTGCGATCTCTGCTCTTGGGCGGGCGCGACCCCAATTTATGAAGAGTCCATTGGAGATCATTCACTCCCGTTGAGTTCGCTCCTTGTCATCGTCGCTCTCGTGTCGGCATTTGCAGGAGCTGGACTTACTGCCGCAGTACTTGCCCTTAGAAGGTATTTTTATTTGAGATATGTTAAACAAAGAGTATTTGAATTCATAAAATAATCTGACATAATTTGGCAAAAATTGCTCATTTGTTGATTGTTCTTGTTTTTAGGCTGAGAAATAGAAAGTTCAATAGCACTTCTGGTCCAGTTCGTCATTTAGCAAGGAAGTGTAATGAGACTTCGAGAACAATTCCTTCGTCGTCTACTGCGTTCCCAATGACGAGCTCCTTCACGGAGAATACTTACTGTGAAGGACCCTACAACAACGATAATAATAAAGACGGAGGAAATAACATTTACGCCGAACTTACTCCAGGAAACTCGTAATATTATAAATTTTACTTTAATGTTCATTAGTTTAAAATGGTTCCGTATCCAATTGTTGTTTCGTTGTTTGGCATTGAATTGAATCACTTTATCATATACTAAATTATAATATTGAATTAACTTCTGACGAAAGCTTTATTAAGGAACGTGTGGTCAAGACCGCCAATTGCACCGCCCAGTGTCGAGAATTCTTATTTGGAACTAAATGACCTCCAGAATAACTGCGGACGCTGCCACGGTCGACAAGGTATTGGTGGAAATGCGGGAGTTTGGATTCAGAGGGAAACGGGTTCTGTGAGCTCTTATTATTCAGACCTCGATATTGCAAGACGTTCAGCTAGGCCACTTTGAATTTAATCAAAAAAATGCATTTTCCAGTGTTTCAGACCGAATGGTCCTTCTTTAAAAAATGTTGAAATCTTGCAGTACAAACATGCACTTTCGTGATTATTACTAATTACTATTAACTAAACAAAAACTTTGTATATTTCAATTAAAGAGCTCGAAATTGAAGGAACTTAATAAATGTATATGTGTATGATAGCATACATATTTAAGTTATTTGATATACGCGATATTTATTGTGTATTCTTTTTTTATATATAAGGTTTTCAATATTTGTTTAATCTAAATATGTTGTATCTTTATATTAAATTAATCTATATTATTGCCTGTTTATACATTTTAAATTATGATGTCTATACGTGCATATAACATGGAATTGCGTAAAATGCAAATAATTTAATTACATAAATTCGCATTTAAATAAAGAATAATTTGCTGGGTTTTTAAATGATTTTATTTAGCTACAATTTAGTTCGCAATTGATTTATCTTATATTACAAAATAAAAATACATTATTTATGATATATAAAATGGACACAAAAGAGAGCTAAAGTGTATTAAAATAATGTGTCATGTATTCTATGCTTCCAATAATAAAAACAACAATCCTAACCAATGATTAATGACTAAAACTACCTTATTGAGAAAAAAATTCCCATTTTTCGTTTCATATTTTGGTTACTAAAAAGTAGGACTAGTAACGTTTACAAAAGGACCTTTTAATCTCTAAAAAGAAATCATCTTTGATATATACATTATTGTAGTTTGTATTATAAACAAATAATTAGAGAAAGTAAATTGAAAATTAAAACATCACTTCAGCGGTCATGGATTTTAATTTACACTTTATGTGTCTTGGACTAGACAGTTAATAATTTGTCAAGTGAAGGATCGTAAACAAGAGAGCAGCTCCGAATAGCCCAGAAAAGATATGAGTTATAAATCTGCAACCACTCAGATTGAAAACTCGAAAGTATCGAAGAACAAAAGTGAAGAAAGCAATTTTGTTGGAATTATATGGTGGATAGCGCGGCTCTCCGAGTTTTTCACTCAAGTAGGAAAATCCTCTTTTCAGGACAGCCTTCTTATGTGAGAATGTGTCAACAGAGTATCTTCCTGTAACAAAAACATTTAATAATAATACAAAGTTCCTTACAATTAACTTAATACAAAAAATAATTTTCAGATATTTGATTTTTTGACAAACCGTGATAATTTCCAATTCCACTCCCTCCGACTCCGCCAAATGGAAGACCTTCCCATCCCTAAAATGATAATTAATTAAAAAATATAATTT